>ML211436.1:0-27711 GCA_004369055.1 Polyporus arcularius HHB13444
GCTCGCGCGGGGACGCGCCTTTTTCATTGAGACCGTGCGTTACCGCGCTCGCGCTCGATGTGTCCGTGTGTGTACGGCGATCGCTTCGCAGGCTCATGACAGAGAGTTACGGGGCAGCTGAGTGCGGGGATGTGTGCGCGCGTGAGAGATGACCCATCTCGGTCCGAGGCGGCCATGTGTTGGGGCGTGAACGTACCGCGAGGAGACTGCAGACGGTCTCGCAGAGGGGATATATGTCGGCATATCGATGAACATCATTGGAGCCCATGTACTTGAACCAATGAGTGGACACTAACCATCGCTTTCTTCTATAGGGGTCACGAACACCGCCGACCCGTTCGACAACTCCGCGCGCGCAAACTCATGGACACCCGCGCTCAACGAGACCTGGACGTGGGGCAAGGACCGCGTCTGGGGCGTGAACCTCGGCGGTCTGTTCGTACTTGAACCGTTCATCGTGCCGGACGTGTACGAGCAGAACGTCGGCGCGGTGGACGAGTGGACGCTGAGCATGCTCCTGGGCGACAAGCTCCAGCAGACGCTCGAAGACCACTACAACTCGTTCATCACGGAGGAGGACATCGCGCAGATCGCAGGCGCGGGATTGAACTGGGTCCGACTCCCCATTCCGTTCTGGGCGATCGAGAAGTGGAACGATGTGGGCGTGGACGGGACGGGCGCGACGATTTCGGAGCCGTTCTTGGCTCGTACATGTTGGAAGTGAGTCTCCATGGACTTTTGCCTTACACGTATATCTGACATGTCGATGCTCGATTCTCAGGTACATCTTGCGTGTGCTCGGGTGGGCGCGCAAATACGGCATCCGCGTCAACCTTGACCTGCACACGGCGCCGGGCTCGCAGAACGGGTACAACCACTCAGGAAAGCTCGGGTCGATCAACTGGATGAAGGGTGTCATGGGCCTCGCGAACGCGGAGCGGTCGCTCGACTACATCCGCATCGTCACCGAGTTTGTCTCCCAGCCCGAGTGGAGGGAGGTCATCCCAATGTTTGGCATCATCAACGAGCCGTACATGCATGAGATCGGACAGGATCAGGTCCAGTCATTGTGAGTGCTCACTTCTTGCGTACAGAGGCGGCTTTCCCTGATGCTCGATGTGGTTCAGCTACCTGCATGCGTACCAGATGGTTCGCTCGATTACTGGTACCGGTGCTGGTAATGGTCCGATGATATCTCTCCACGATGGGTTCGGCGGAGTTGGCGGCTGGGCAGGTTTCCTCTCTGGTTCTGACCGTGTTGCTCTCGGTGCGTCTTCCTGACCAACATAGCTCCCTCACCGCGCTGACTATATCAATTACTCAGACACTCACCCATACTTCGCGTTCAACGGCAACGCGAACCGTGAGCCGCTCAACATCACCGCGGACGGCGACACCACCGGCGGGCTCGGCGGCAAGTGGCCCCTCCAGGCGTGCAACCAATGGGGCGCCAGTATGAACACGAGCCGCAAGGCGTTCGGTGTGACGGTCGCCGGCGAGTTCAGCAACGCCATCAACGACTGCGGCCTCTTCGTCGACGGCATCTCGCCCTCGGGCACCCCCGGCGGCGCGCGCTACGGCTCCGACTGCGACTACTGGGAGAACTGGGAGACGTGGTCAGACGAGACCAAGCAGGGGCTCATGAACTTTGCGCTCGCGAGCATGGACGCGCTCGGCGACTGGTTCTTCTGGACGTGGAAGATCGGGAACTCGACCGCGGCGAACAGCGTGCGCGCGCCGCTGTGGTCGTACCAGCTCGGGCTTCAGCAGGGCTGGATGCCGACGGACCCTCGGAAGGCGCCCGGCAAGTGCGACAGCATCGGCGCGAACATGGGGGCGTTTGACGGCACGTACGAGTCGTGGATGACTGGGGGTGCAGGTGCGGGCACGATCGCGGCCGCGGCGACGCAGGGGCTTGTCTGGCCCCCGGCGTCGTTCACGGATATCCCTGCGGCGAGCATGTCGTCGCTGCCGCAGTATACGGCGACGGGCACGATCTCGACGCTGCCCCCGCCATCGTTCAGCCCGACTGCGACCGTCAGCGTGGGCAATGGGTGGTTCGACGCGCAAGATAACGCGCCGGTCGTTACCCCCATCGCTGGGTGTGCGTACCCCGATGCGTGGGATGCGGAGGATGCGCAGATCCCGGTATCGGGATGTCTCCCTGCGAAGCGGTGAGCGCATCAGTGCTAGATATACCCCCTCCCTCCCTCTTCTCCCTTCTCTGCGCTCCTCCCCGCCTGACCCCCCACTCTTCACCTCCCTCCCTCCGATGACTCCCCTCAGAGCCGTGACGGTCGGACTCATTTACGATGACTTATCTTCTTCGCTACGCTCGCTTTTCCCCATGTTCTTGGGTTTCTGGTAGTATTAGCTTCGTGGACATTGACCTTTTCCTCGTACTCGGCTCCAACATGAAGTAACATAGTGTACTGTTGCTCATACGTCTTACCCCTCGCATATACGGTACGCACGTGGACGTTTTAATTTCACTCGCAACTTGCAAGGGACTTTCGCGAAACGTACAGCTTTCGTTCGATTGTTCGTTCGTTTGACAACGTGCATGTGTGAGGCTGCGGAGGCCTACTAGTATTGTACAGTGTACCACTATGAACGACACTACGGCCCTCCGTTGATATCGATCTGCAGCCGAGAGTCGTCGAACGGCATCAGGGGACTGGAGTCGAACCAACCTACGGTCGGCATGTTCGGCACGAACATCAGCCCGACCTGCGCCTCCTCCAACGTTGGGATTGAATCGACGAGCCTGCGAGCGGATGTCTAGTGTATCCCAGCTGGGCTGATCCTGCAGAGTGCCTCCGAGCAAAGTGATTATCTGGAAATCAAGGTAGAGCTGAATGTTCTTGATCTCGGGGGCGAGGTTCTTGAACGCGACCACAAGCGCGTCCTGCATGAGTGCACAATATCAGGACAGGCTCTGCACAGCGAATATCGCGACAAGAAAACTCACGGTGATCTGCTCTCGGTTGATCGCCTGAGGCTCGCGCACCAAGATTCGGGGGAGGACAAGCTCCATCTGCAGCGACTGCACAGTCCGCACCGGGAGCGTGCACAACGCCTCGATGATGCTGTACTCCGGCGGGGCTGTTGTGACGTCCCACTCAAGCACCTGGACCTCAAGTACCGTCGGGCGGGTGTCCTCGACGATAGTGCGCAGCTTGTCGAGGTACCACGCGGTCGCGGGGCACGAGCGCACCTGGAGCGTGTGCACGGGGCCGTCGTGCGCGAGGTAGAAGAGGCTGCGGAGGTCCCCGGAGCACTGCACGAGTTCCGGCCAGGGCCCGCGGCCGCCCTCGAGGGCGGCATGTGCGAGTCTGTTCAGGTCGCGTCGCTGGAGGGAGGGCGGGTTGTCGGTGTCGAAGCCTTTGTGCGTGGGCGGGAAGTGGCTGAGCTGGAAGACCTGGAGGTTCGGGAAGGCGACTAGGAACGGGCGCACGTCGGGGACGGCCGCCGGGAAGGCCATGTACGCCGCCCCTGGGCAGTTGTTGTAGTAGTACATGCGGAAGTCGCGCATGCGGGGGTACCGCTGTATGACGGAGTTGACGGGGATGCTGATGTTGAGCGGGTTCTGGTACTGGTCCTCTTGGTTCCAGTATACCGTCTCGAGGGTCTCGGAGAAACGTGCGAGGCGGGTTACGGGATTCACGGCAAGCGCACTGGTGAGGGTGTACCGCTCCTTGGAGACGACGTTGATCGTTACTGTGACTAGGGGGGAAGCCAAGTGTTGCATCATTTGCCATGTGTGTTTCCTCGGCTCCTCGAGGGAAAGCTCCTTAATGGTGGAGAGACGCTCGATAGCGGCTCGGATCTGCTCACTCTTCAAGAGCGGTTCTGGGGCGTTGAGGTGAAGGACCTCTAGCGAGAGCATGGGATGTGCCAACAGCCGCAGGAGCGCCTTCTTCCACCCACTGGCGTCGGAGTCGGGAGGAGAAGAGCCGTCAAGGGAAGCGGTGATGCGCAACTCTCGCAGAAATGCGAAGTAGAGGTTGCTGTTGGAGGACGTGAACTGGACGAAGGATATGACGTCGCGTTCGTGTCGAAGCTCGACGCCCTCTCCGATGAGACGCCTCGCGCACTCGTCCCGAAGTGCGTGGCATGTCGACATCAGAGGGCACAGCATCCCGGAGTCGCAGTGTGTGATCACGTCGATGAAGACGTCAAGAGGCAGCGCAGAATCGCTGAAGCCATGGTAAGAGGCGTAGGCTGGTGACTCTGACATAGTACGCTGTTTGCGAGATGATTACACAACTGTGGAATGAGCGATATTGGCCCTCACCTCTCCGTTCTGCTTGCGACTTGACTGCAGCTGGTAGATCTCCAGTAGATCAGTCCTGAGCCACTAGTCGGAGAGTGAGATGGATTCATGTTGCCCTGCAAAGCAATCGATCGTGCACCGTCTGATGAGATAAGGTCAGTGCGTGGGTAGGGTAAGTAGATGGGAACTTTAGAAAGCACACTGTTCTTCATCGGCAGCCGGGCCGATCATCATGAAGGCGAGCTTGAGCAACGAGGCTGAGAATAATCGTAAAAAACCCGAGATGGTAGGATCGACTGCCGTAGGAGAGTAGAGACCCTAGAAGCGTTCACGACCGCAGACAGGAGTTTTCTTTTCGGCGGGCTGCCGGCAGTCGCTCTATGGCCATAATGTACTTAGTTACTTCGATCCCGCCAGGCTGAGAGCGCAACATACTGCTGTTATAGCGCAGAGCATTAAAATCGTAGATGTCGCGAGTATTTCGAATGGCAGGAAGCATCAATCCGTGAGGCTACACAATGTACGGGTGAGCCTCAGCCAAGTTAACAATTTCCCGGGTCAAGCGAGCGTTTTGAACGTTCGTAGTGAGTCAACACTCACTGCTGGACACTTCAATGCACAAAACCCGAGCTGACCTGGATAAATTGCCACAAAGTATGAGAGTCGAGAGGAGGAGGAGGAGACAAAGGGCGGAGTCCAAGAGGAGACACATGGCCATAGCGGTGACTGACGATGGCGGTGCACATATGTTGCTGACAAATCCATGACATACCATACATGGATGTTTCTTCCTCGATCCTACAGGAATCCTTCTTCCCTCGATGTATGCGCAGCACATAAGTAACCTCTATATGCGAAGCTCGAGTCCCCCCAGCTTTTATTGGAGAGCCTGGTCCTACGCGACGCGGAATGGCTCCTGCAATTTGACCGTTTTTCGTCCTCCCTTCGCGCAATCAACCCTGTCAAGACCTTGATCCTTCTGCGCAGTGGCACGAGGACGTGTTCTACTCTCCGATCACGCCGCATTGGTATCGTGAACCTCACGGTGTTCTTCTTGCCCATTATATTGAAAAACAGGTTTAAGCAAGAGAGAGGCTGTATGTGCCTCATGGAGGCGCTCTCTTCTCATGCACAGACTTTGGAAACGCTTCACTGCGATTCCGGTCCTCATACACTACCGTTCCCACCTCCCCAACAAGAGGGGCATCCCCGTACGTGCTACGTCGCCGTGCGAACCCTCAGCTTGGTCTGCGACTCGAGTTTACGCGCGCACTCCGACCTGGCATCATTGGCCAAAACGTTTCCCAACGTGACCTCCAGGCTCACACTCATGTGCAACCCCTACAAGTCCCCATTCGTCTTTCGTACCCCCATCTCTCAGTTTCTGCCGGATTGGGAGAAGCCAAACTTGGAGCGTGAAGGTTGTTGGACGGTGCTTGCGCAGTGTTCAGGGGACCTCGCAAGTCTCTACGACACTGGCCTCACATGCCACATAGTGAATCTACGCGTCCAGGATATAGTCGACTTCGAGAATTTGGCGATGCTCAACACCGTGATCGCCACGACGCGGCCGAAGTGCCTCCGGGTGAGGGTCGATCGCTTGGATGCTCTTCGTGGTATCATTGCCGCGTTGCACACTCCGGAGTTTAGAGCGTTGGAGACCATGCACATCTTCTTGGGGTATATGGCCCGCAGCTGTACAACGTCGATGTTTCCACTGCCGGGTCATTGAGGGTACGTCACTCACATACGCCATCATTCGTCGACTAAGGCTCCGTCCTTTGCGTAGGAATTCATCTTCTCGATGCTACCTTCTCGCCCACCCCGGAGGCTGGAGCTCAGGCTGGAGTTTTACATAGCAGCCCCGACGCCCAACACATGCGATGTCCATGAGCGCCCTCGACGAGCAAGGCATGCTTTGTTACGCTGCGTGACCATTCAAAATGCCGACGGGTACCGACTTCAAACCCCGGAATGACTTGAGGACAGCGACTACTCAGACTGGGACCCGGTGCCAGAGCTCTCCTTCGATGGCAACGCGAGCAGTTTCGAAGGGCGGGGAGAAGACGCCGGCAAACATGACTCGGATGACTCTTGGGGGTACGACGAAGGAGTACTAGTAGGTTATGCGCTGTGAGAGACGGGCCACTACTTCAGTCTCAATTTGTTTGTTTGTACGTCTTGTACGTCTCCTCGATCATTGCCCCGGAGGGCTCGGTTTCACCTTTGGTATGATCTTCTGGTGTAGCAACGAACTGATTTGTATGGCTACTCGAATGATCCTGTACTCCAAGTAGCTCCAATGGTCTCAGACGCGTGCTTGCCTACCGGCTCCTCATTCGCAGCCTGGATTGCGCGCTCACTATGCAATGAGAGTCCCAAAGATACCCGCCTGGTTCCGAGCCATACCCTGCAGTAACCCAAGTCCCTACCGGGCACCTCGGCCACGCCTCGTCGTTTACGGCTGCGGTACTACTCGGAACCTCAAACCCTCAAGCGAACAGAGATTGACGTGTATGGCTCACCGAATACACCGATCACGGACTGAGCATCAGCGCATACCTTCGACATGTTCGCCGCGGAAGACAGAACAACGTTTCATCCCATGACGGGCCCCATTTTCGCCACAGCAATACAGACCCGTGTGTATTCGTCTTGCACGCCCGCGCTACAGGTACACCTGGGAAAGAGGTCCAGCCGGGACATATGACAGCAGAAGAAAGCCTTGATGCATCTGCCGCACAACGACCACATAGCTGTTCAGAGGATTGATTCCCGGGTGAATCCTATCAGCGCCACAGCTGGATCCCGAACAGAAGTTGTATGACGCACCTGTCGACATCATACCATGCGAATGGGCGGTGTTAGAACAACACACCGGAACAAATGTGGGCCTTGATGCACTTGGATGGGTCACCTACGGGAATAGACGAATGGTATAACGTACCTACGCCACACTTGCTATGTGCCGTAGGTCAGAGTTTCCGCGGAGGCCGGAAGCGACTGACCCTGGAGGCACACAGGCCGAACGAAGCTTTCCGTGTCTCATCGTCGTCGTCTGACCCGCTCAACCACCGCTCAAGCGAAGAGAGTGGGCGAGACTCGACCTGCACATCGAAACCGACGTGGGTGCCCGAATTGCCCGCGGTCCAGGTAGAGGGCGACCATCTTGACGTTGATCTGGCGCACCTTCGAGGTCCCATCGTCGGAGCCGGAGCCCTGTTTTATCCACGCCCGGGTGGACGCATAATTTCTGGGATAGAAGATTGACCCGGTTTCCAGGCCGGATACTCATCTTAGAACCAGTGAGCCACAATGATGCGCATGTCCAATGTCTGATGTTCGAGAAAGACGTGGGTTCAGTGTCTGCTGCTCGGCTCAGGCTCTACACGCGCCTGAAGATCGTTAAGAAGAACTTCCCCTCACTCAATGCACCTAGAGCTAAGGTGAGTGATCACGACTCAGGGCAGAAACGACGTCCGATTAGGTTACACGCACCCCGTCAGGAGGCTGGTAGCCTCGTGCACGATGCTATGGTGTTGTACCCTTCTGGGGACAGATAGTCTTCCTCCCGGGTAGAATCCCGTCGCCTGTCACGCCACAACGTAGCTTGCCTGACAGTGAATGAATCGAAGGGAGAACAGACTGACCAGATCGCACACGCTGGCCCAACGACCGGCGTCTTCTTGTGGACTATGGCGGTGGAAAATTCAGGTCCAAATGTCGTGGGCGTGAATGAGAATGCGATTGTTTGTTTGTCGATTCGCTTGTTTGGTGCCGAGCGGGGTCTCCTCACATATCCCATTCTTGGGACCTGGAGGCCAGGAACGTGACCGACGTGCTAGAAAGGTAAGCTTCTCAGCTAATTGCGCGCCAACATCGTGAATGCGACCTGGGAACGCTCACCACAGATATCGCCCACTGGCGGAACATCGGCTGTCTGACCACGCCCGCCTGCCAGCTACTAACCTCCTGCGACCACGCCTGGAATTGAGCACTTCTCCGCCGTCACCAGGAACACCGCGCAATCAGATATACCCTCAAGTCCAGAATCCGCGGACTTCACTTTCCCCAGGGCGGCATGCATGAGCCAGTCGGACTGCGAAGTCGAACTCTAGGAAGCACCATGAAAGGGAGATACACCCAGGGTTTGCCCCATCGAGTACTAGGCGAGCTTGGGCCCGGAGTTCCAGCCTTCTCAGTACACTCGTGAAGGGGAAGCCTGCATATGTGGATGGGGGAGAGGTGCCTTCCAACTAGGCAAGCCGACGAAGCGGACGGATAATGGAGGGGTTCGTACCTCGACTGGAACGGACTCGACTCCCGCTCGACTCTTCTGGTCGGCTCGAGTCGAGGACGCTGCAGCCTCTGGGGGTTCCATAGCCGCGTTGAGAGCCTAAGGCAATCCGGCCGACCACGAGAAGCTTTGCGACGCAGTGACACACGTGGCGGCACGACAGGAAGACTCTGGCAAACGCTGTCGCGATAACACTTGCAAATCGCTTGCGCGGCCTTCCTTGATCGTGCAGAATCGTCTGTAACGGTCATCAGAAACTATCGAACAAGAGCGGCTGCTCAGGAGGTCAGAGAACGCCGTCACTGAAGAATTGCTCCTCACCCTCGACGCAGACGGGATGGCGTCAGAGTCGGCGCGATCGTGCTTCCCCTGCTACGTTACGTAGAACAAAGCGCTTCTGGGCTTGTCAGCGGCGTCTAGTGTCTTCCATTAACCATGGGACATACCTTGTTGAAGATGCCAAGTTCTATCTGGAACGTCGGACCGCCCGCGAGTTGCATGGAAGCCTCCCGGCAATGCACTGCGGAGATGGTTAGAAATGGTATTGAATGCGGGACGCAAGTGTTGCGCCGTACAGCAGAACAGGGTGGGGATCAAGCGACGAGGAGTACCGGCGATAGCACCACGCGGACCTGGTAGCGGTATATCAGAGCCTCCGGATGAGTACGGACGCAGTCGACCCGTTGTCTCTGCTGTCATGATCCGGGGCGGGTCAAATCTAACCTGGATGAATGGCGAGCGGGACATCCGGGCATCCGCGACCGGGTCTGGAATGACCTTGCGTCAGGGACGATGACGCGGCCTACATGAACACGAAAAGGACAACTAGGTAATTTCTGACATCACCTTGTTCACAAAGAAGGTGACGGCTATCAAGGGGTTCCTGCGCCAGCCCCTCTAGAGAGTTGCCATCCTACTTTCGGACCGTTTCGCTAGACTCAGCAGGCGCGTCATGCGGAGGACAAGGAAAGCACTATACCGCCAAGCTAGCTTAGCCGCCACTTGTCCTTGTCCTAACTGTAAGTGCCGACATGGAAGACCGCCCTCCCTACCTGAAACACAATGGGGTCAGTGATCACTTCTAACGTCGACGAGAGCAAACTAGAGACGGGTTCTGAGGCGGCCGAATGGAAGAAAAAGAAAGCAGCAACGCGCACCTCAAACGCACTCGAGATCCGTTCCAGAAGACTCTCGAGAAGGGCGGATCCTTCGCGGCGGTCGCTCCCGCGCTCGACGCCGGCACCATCAAGCGGGCTCAGCACATGTGCCTTGCCCGACGGAGGCAATGCCGTCTCCCGACCCGTCCGCCGCCGCCGCCGCCGCCGACGTCCTCCGCAGAACTGCAGGGTATACGATTCGTCCGCGTTTGTTCCAGGACTTGTGGCTGCACCAAAGACCCAACGGCGCTGACTAGGCATCTCTTCGCCGCAAGCTTCGTATAGAACGCGTACTGACCCCGACATCGTCCACGGTGAGTCCACGGCTGGAGCACGAACGTGGCGCTGAAACGCCCGGCTGGTCGGTGCTGCGGCGTCGCCGTGTCATGGACGGTGACCGAGGTAAGTAGCCTGCAAGCTCGGAGTTCGCGTTGGACCGGGCGTCGCAGAGTCCGGAGGGTGCCAGCTGGACAGCCGTCGCACTTGCGCTTGCGCCTGTCCGCTACGGCTGCCGCAGTCGGTCCCGAGGACTCGTGCTTGTACGCGAGAGCCGGACGTGTCTGCAGCCAGCCGCCACGTTGGATTCGCAGTGTCGCAGGCAGCTGGGAGTGCGAGCGGGCCCGCTGCAGGGAGACAAGCCGGGAGAAGCCGTGAGTCTGTCGAGGCCGGCGCAGAGGGCGGTGTCGGGCGGGAGCTTCCATGCTCTCCGCCGCTTGCGCCCAACGTGGGCCGAGCTTGTATTCTGCCACGGCGGCGGGCGCTCAGGTTACGTATCTCCCTGTGCGCGCCTGCCTGTCGGGTGTTCCGTGCGGCGTGCTCTCCGCATAGCGAGCGGCGTAGGTGCGGAAGACGAGGGGGGAATACGCCGTGACATTCTCCGGTCAAGCAGGCTAGCTGCGCCGCGTAGACAATCAGACGATTTCGACACCTTATTTGACCCTGTCAGAGGCAGACGAAACAGGCTAATCGCGCAGCCACGACGGAATCGCGCTCGGGAGCAAGCCATGGCTGGTTGGGGGAGCCGCTGTCGAATCCGGGGCTAGAAGACCAGAATAACGCATGCATTTGACGGATAGACTTACCTCCCTGTTGTTGACGGATCTTGAAGTTCCCACAGAGCGGATGAGCTAGCCAGCCAGTCTGACCTGTCAACAACACTGGTTTGATGGTCAGGAGTAGTGTTAAGACAACGTCAAATGACATACAAGAGTGCCGAGATCTAGGCGATACAAGGACACCTGTGAGGCTACGGCCCAGTAGCGGCGGGATCCTGGGTAAGTTGTAGAGGAAGATTGATAGCCTCATAGCGGCTCTTTCGGAGGCAATTCCTGTAGGAATATGGAGATGTTAGCCAGTTGTGGAGAGTCTGGCTCAGTCATAGACTAGCTGCCGAGCGGCAATGGTGAGCCATCGAAGGCGTCTCGCAATCACAACCATGGCGACGACATGCATTCCGTCCATCCTGTACGTCGATTGAGGGGCGACCCTGCTACATGATCAGGTAAGAACGACTACCACTGGATCAAAGACAGACATACAGACCCACAACCCCCGAAACCGTGCCAGACATTTGCCGCGGCGCCTTACGGAAGCTTGTCCGTCGACGGAGACCATCTGACCGCGCACTTGGCCGAGCTTCCAGTTCGGCGGGTCGCGGAGCTTGAGCTACAGGATGTGATCAAAGTGGAAGATTAGATACCAATGATCACAAGATTTAACGCGGGTTCAGATGTTGCCTAATAGGATAGACCTGGTTGAGTCCTATCACAGTACAGTTCTTGATCTGAGAGGAAGATGACGCTCACCAACTCGGCCATGCTAGTGTCATTTCGATACTCAGCACCCGGCGGCCTTTCAAAGGCGTACAACCAGCGCGGCGATCGGACAACAGTATGCCAATAGGGTTATAGTCGCACGCAATGCGTCACCGGCTGCATGATCCAGCAAGGTGTGGAGCTTGTCTTCGGACCGTGTCCGTCGCGGGCATGCCTGGAAAGAGCCAGAGGCGAGTGTATCGGGAGGACTTACGGCGGGGTTCGCGGCTTCCAGCACTCATGATCACGCCACATTGACCAGCTACGGATCTGACTGATGCTTCGGATGCCCGACAGCACTATGATGACCGCAGTTGAGTCGAAGAGCGTGGAACCGGCCATGGCATGCGCTAGGAAGCAGGTGTACTTACTTACTGTACTCTACAACGCAGCTTATCAGTGTATCGTGCGTTTGGCATCGCCATACACCCAACAGGCTGTCTCGGAGATCCGTGGAGGTACCTGAAGGTTTAGATTGCGTAAGTTTCCTTGGAGATGATGACGGAGGAAGTGCAGTTTTCAGATGTACCGTATGGTCGCTATATGCGCGCGCCAAGGGACTTTCTGTATCCTCAAAGCGCACATACAATCTCACAGGCCATATCCCGGTATTTTATGCCGCACGGTGGGCATAGACTGGTACAGAGTGTGGATGATGAACGTAAGAGGCAAGAACCGTGGCGCCCAACGCAGACGCTGACAATGTCTTCGGCAGTCGCCGACGCGCCTTGCCAGCAGCCACGACAATCCGCGCCAGGTAACATAAGTAGGTGAGTACTTATCCCCTTTGCCTGCGATGGTGTGTATGGCTCATTCTGTTTTATACAGATGCTGTCTGGAGGAGCTACAGGACTAATTGACTGTGGTTATGCACATCGAGTGGGCTTCGCCTGAACATCGTCGAGTCGCTGCGTCCCACTCAAACCTGCCCTGCCGGACCTGCCACGCTGCCACGTTACGTGTGAGCAGTATCATTGAAAATTGGCTCAGGTCTACTTCCTTCTCCCGCGCACGCGGCGTGCGACGTCTGGCATGACCGTGGAGGCCCATCTCCCGCACAATGGGCTTTCTCACTAAATTGGCAGGGGGAATGCACCTGGAAAGAACGGGTGATCTCTTCTTCGCGTCTAAGCCGGCGGGTAGATGTTGTCCGCTGAGATCTCATCGCCGGTCAAGGGGCGCCTGTGCTCGCGATGCTTCCAGGTGAGCAGCTCGTTTTCTTGACGCGCATCAGACAGGTTCATGACCGATTCAGCAGAAGTATGATCTCGACATTCAAGCGCTCACAGACAGCATGGTGGTTCGTAGCTCGGGTGCCCCATGAGCGCGCCGTGGAAATGAAGTCGTGGACGGTGCATGTCCACTTCTCCCTCGAGTCCTGCTGAACGTAATGTGCGCTTCGAGAACGTCTGCGCCTGCGAGTTGACGCCCTCGACATCGTCGCCCATTGTTCTCAGCGCGCTACATGTCGTCCCGGCGCAGACGAACAACTCAACACGCTAGGATGACCCTCGATTGCTCGACCACATGTCGTACCGGGGAATCATGATGCAGAATCTATGCAACGTAACTCCGGTGGCAGAACCTGGGTATCGAGACCAACGCACCTTCGCCCTTGTTCCGCATGCCGACTAACCCTTTCTCGGCTCTCTCAGGACCCCTCAATGTGCTCCTGGACACCGCACTACCATCGCCTGGTCGAACACTCCTGGGCGCCACCGCGCTGCGCAACGTCAGTTCCTACCCTATTCCACATCTGTCTTCACTCGTTGTCGTCACGCTCACCAACGCAACCGCCCTATCAGGTACTCCAGGTACTCCAGGTACGCATGCATGTCCTGCGAGTTACCTATCAGTCGGTTTCCGTGAGGATTTCACGTTGATTGCGAATCACACGAAGCGGTGTGGACCATACCCGAGTGGACCAGAAGGCCGTAACGCCACCCAATGGAAACCCCGTAACTCTATCACCGCTATCTAAGCGATCTGAACCTTACAATTTACGGCGGGTCGTGCCTCGAGTTCCCGTCTCGAGCACCAGACAACATCATTGCTGGGATGCAGATGAGTATGCCTTCCCGTCACTGCCGCACGTTCGTACATGCTCATCATCGCGAAACGCTTCCAATGCTAGGCGTTGGGTAGCCATGCAGCGACCTTTGGATGCAGGTCGGCGTTCGTCAGCTCTCCCAGCCACTGCGCCACGGTTGTGAGGTGTACGGACCGACCCAGAGGTCTTACGTCTCGGCAGGAACTCAGTGCTGCTTATGGCGTGCTGGCTCTCATGCTCCTGGGCTCACGATACGGAGTTTCCTGGCAAGCACTCGCAAATCCACGCAACCTTCACGTCTAAGCTCATACGCCACCGTGCCCACATAGGCACTTCAAGGCCCATCATCTCCTCCTCTCCCAAGCACGGCGACTCACGAGTCCGATCGTCACTTCCAAGGTCGACGGTGGCACACCGCACACCACACGCCACGATTCTACTCGGACTTCCAGCTTTCTACTCCGAGAATGGAGCGCGACGCCTCGAGCCCGTCCGCGGGTTACGCATAACGCGAACGTGGTCATAGCTGGAGACTACCCGAGCCACTCTCTTCCGGCGCACCGGCGGCATCTGCAGTCGTCCCCGCTCCTGGCTCTGTCCCGGCATTCTCCCGCATTTCCACGGCCCCGGTAAGAGCCGCGACTCTCTATATGTCTTCATTGCGCGTACTCGAAGGGGACCGAGCCCGAAGGAGAAGGAGAAGGCGTAGGGGAAGCCGACGCGTTGGACCTCGCACGCCTGTTCGCACTGGTTCGCGTCCTCCACCCGACCGGCATCCTCTTTTCTGAGCGGGTCCAACGCGCACGGACAAGAAGGTCGGCTCGCCATCGTACGCCCTGGCTTCCCGCGCGCGACGAGACGAGACACGGTGCTGAGAAGCGGCACCGGTGCTGTCGGCGTTTTCATTGCAGTAGGCTTGCTACAGGCACGGGTACAATGGCAACCGACGCTTGTGCGGATACGAGCACGAACGCAAGAAGCTTGCAACAAGAACGCTCAGCGCCCGCTCTCTCTACGGCGGTGGTGGGTGCGCAGGTACTGCGCCAAAGCGCACTGACCCTGCTCGAATTCCTACGCCTGCGCTGTGGGTCCTTTGAGATGCCCCTCCTGCGGTCTAGAGTCCGTGCTTTCCTGTGCGTACATTGCATCCCTTTCTCTCATGCTCAGGTTCTTGGAGCCCAGGATTCTGGGACTGACCGACGCCCGTGGCAGCTTCTCGCGGCTTCCCTCTGCACGATCATGGAAACGCGACATCCTTCCTGGCCAGCGTGGGCGCCAGCTCGCCGAACTCTGTTGGCGAAGCCCGGAATCCACACGCGAAGCCGGCGGCCCAGCGGGAAGTTCTCGGCCTCCAAGACCAGCAAAACGGGAACACCGGCCCCTTTGATCGTGGGAGCTAGAAGGGCCCGATGGGCGAGTCCCCCCACAGTGACAGAATGGGTGGGGACATCCCGCGCCGTTCGCGAAGGTTGGGACGCGTTCGAGATGCACTGGGGTGCGGAGAGGAGAGTGCAATATGTCTCTTTCTGTGCAGCTCACGGGTGGGATTTACGGCACCCGCAGAAGATGGCGCCTTGTGGTACTTGCCGTGATTTCGGGGGAAGCGCGACTGCACCCGCGATCCCCCATGACAGCAAAGCATGACAGAGATGGCATTGGCCTGGCCGTTTCTGCATGCTTTCCTTGATCCTTTGGAGTGACATGGGGAGCGGGTTAGTTGGTCACGATACGCGGTCGACGTCGGCTGCTGCCCGCCGGCAGAATAGAGGTTAACCTTTGGTGGCGCAGCATGGCCGGATGTCTGGTATCCTGACTGTGATATCCCGCGCCCGACGACCGCTGGTAACAATGTTCAGGGCGAGACCCCGGTCTGCACGTCGGTCACACGCGAAGCCCTGAAGTACATGCGATAGACAATGTTAAAGCTGTCGCGAATAAGAACGCTACCAAACGACTCCCACCTCGACGCCGCCCCTAGTATCACAGAAGGAGAGAATCATCCACGACAACTTCGAAGAAAAGCCAGGCCTCGCCTGCCGTGCCGCAGAACCGCGCTCCACGACACATGATGCACACGAACATTCCACCACCCCTCAGCGCTACAGCGTAGCTCAAAGGCTACAGAGTCGACGATCGTCGCCGTCTAGACAGGCCAGAGGTACAGGCACTGCCGCGCCGGATGGCTGGACCGGGGGTTGCCAATTGCGCGACGGCGACTTGGAGCACGCCCTGGCAGGGCAGTGGGACCGGGAGCAGCTCTGCAGGCGGAGGGTTATGCCGCGAACCCTTCGCGGGCAGGAGGTCGGTAGCCTGCAGCTGGCGGCGAGCTGCGCCGCTGAACTGAACTCCAGGCCGGGGAGCCAGGAAGCCGGATGGCAGGAAATGCCAGCCGGACGACCGCATGCAGCGAACCTCGCTCCGGGCCCGTGACCCGAGTCGCCCATACCGCGTCGACAGGCGTCGATTCTAGGTTCGCGTAACAGCTTGCAGTTGGACACAGAGCAGAGTGAATCAGATCCGCACAGGGTACATGTGGAGTGTGTGGATTGATAGACCGGGGAGCAAGGCTGACAGCGGCAGTGGGAGGACGTGCGAGGACGCGGACACCACAGGCTCGAAGCTTGAAGCTTGGTTGGAGGCTGGAGTGCCGAGGCCATCGGGCGGGCGCACCGAGCCGAGCCGGGAGCACGGCGGCGACTGAGAACGACACCGGAGGGGAACAAATCGCGAGGAGTTCCGAGCAAACACCAGTTGGAAATACTCGACCCACCCGCCATTGTCTGCCCGCTGCGCACTCGCACGCACCGCCCGTTCCTTCCGTCGACGTTTCGTTGCCCATGCATGGCGCAGCGTGAGTCCAGCCTGAGTTCGGACGGTCGCCGGCGAGCAGCGGGGCGAAGGAAGCGGGAGAACGACCAGTGTTCTGAGGTGCGCTGGGAGCACGGAAGCCTCCGGACCCATTCTTGCTGTCGACGCTCGACGTGGTGGCTGCGGTGGGCGTGACGGGCTGACGGGCAGCACGCATGGAAGACGAGCGCTCATACGAGCCGCCCGGTCCCCGATGCGACGCTCGAGCCATTGTGGTCCACGCCGGAGTGTGAGACGGAGGAATGCGCTTGCGAAAGATACGGCGTGGTTCGCGTTCGTTTGGGGATGCAGAGCGTCCGTGCACCTGTCAGAAGGCGCGATTCAGAGCCGACTCTGCACGATGTGCTGGGGAACAGAGGCACAGATGCGTCGGCAACACCGGGGGAAGGAAGGTGCGAGTCGGGTGAACGAGCAGGCTGTAGTCGTCTCGCTGAAGGGAAGGTTCAATAACGAACGCACAGGATGAAGGGCGTACCTGTCTGTGCTAACCATAGCTGCGCTCTCCAGCGCAACCATACAGAGAGTCCTCACCGACTATACGCATGACGTGTTAACCGCTTCATCATCTGGCGGTCCACACGTCGCCGACCGCCTCGAAGTCTGATATGCCAGGAGCGAGTGGCTCAGCGGAGTGAACGCATGGACGAGCCGCGTGCGAACTCCGAAGAACAACCGTCTGTATGCGGAGGCTGGATGGGAAAAACGTGGAGCTGCACGGCCGCTCTCTGTCTTGGGGAAAGACTGCCGGGGCGCTCTCGCGTGCAGTACATTTAGTCGCGCGGGGTGTCCCAGATACGGCCTAGAGGGACTGCGTCAGAGCGGATATGCCGCACGAGTATAGTAGATGTTGATTAACCTTGGACTCCGCCTGACGGCTGCTCAGATGTCGACGGCATCGTCGTCCATGAGAGAAGAGGCGAACGCTCGGTTCACGATGAGACAGCTAGGGAACCCCGGCGTCGAAGTTTCGTTCGACTGTGTCGTCGATGCAATGGGCAGGACTGCGAGAGGGTGCCTCCTGGTTATCGGAGGCTTTCCGGCCGTCTGTCCATGGCGCACGGACACCTGCGTCGAACTTCAGGGATTCGATATATGTGGCGAGAAGAACACACCATGACGAGCACACGACGGCGCTAGGCCCTGTCCCGGAGATCTCTATTGGCTTGTCCGCTGGGCTAAGTATTTGATCTCGGTCGGTCGGCCGTCCTCCGCCCGTCGACGTGCTACAGGCAGGAAAGACCATCAGAGAAGATCTCCGGCGCGATGCTCGCCTGTCCGCCATCCGGCAACAATATGAGGGTAGATGCGATCACGAGTCCCGTATGTTGGTCAACACCTCTCCGCAGATCATGGGTTGAACAGACGCACAAGTCGAGCAGCCGCGTCAGGCAAGTCGAAGTCGACAGGCCCTACCAGCATGCCGTCATAAGTATGCCAGCGGTCCGGTAACCTATGATGTGCAAGACTACGAGACGAACGGCGTCCGCTTCGACGACGCTCTTCTTCTACGCTCTCGCCTGCGAAGCGAAATGGACGAAGCGAGGATGATGGCATCTCCATAAGGCGAGGATGCTCTCCTGCGCCGCAATCTTTCGAAGAGAAGCTTCTGGCAGAACGTCAGAATCACTGGGCAGACATAAGACGGGCGTACCGAGGCCGGGGATCGAGCGCAGCCTGCAGAATAGCAGAATCACCACGAGTCACGACTGCAATAATGGATGCTCGATCCTGATTGGCTTCGTATGTCAATATTTCAATGCTCCCACATCGAGCGGAGTGTCTTCGACGAATCACAGCAAGGCGTCGAGTCGGCCAATGACGAACGGTGTCAATTTGGCGAGTCGCCGCTCTCGCACGTCGCGGGAGGACACCGCCGCGGGACGGAGGCTCGTGGTTGGAGCGTGCACCCCGCGTGGGATAGGCTCGTATTGACAGGCGGGTAAACCGCCACCCCTTCTCTCGCGCTATACGTTGACCGTGCCGACCAAATTCGCTCCCTGGTCGGCCTGGTCGACTGGGTACTTCTTTAGACTCTCCATGTTCTCATCTTCTGCGTGATATGTCAGATTGTCATCAGCGAGATTATAATTCGTGTCGAGCCTGATTGGCATACGTGTCCTCCACTCGATTGGTCACTTCGCAGCAGCCGGGAATTACTTGGTCGCCATCATCCCACCGGCCCCGGCCTGCCAGAAGCTGGGAGACCAAACACGTTAGAGGCTCTATGGATAGCACAAGCGAGAGACAACGCAACTGCCATATGCGGTACCGAGACACAACCACGACCAACCACGACGTGATAGAGTGAGAACGTGGCGCAGGAATAAAAGACATCGCTGGCGGACGGCCGCTAGTGGCTGCACGCGGGCGCCAAACAAATAGCCGGGTCGGTGGCGCTCGCCTCGCCCAATTCGCACACCGCCTCGCGGCTAGCGTCCTCCTATGAGCTCCTCCTTACGCTCGACCTTCACGAGCACCGCCGGGGAGGACGGCGAGGAAGACGGAGGCGGAGGGGGGAAAACAGAAGCTGCAATGCAGTGGGTGGTTTGTGCACACGGCTCCTCGCCAATCACACTCTGACGCAAACATTTGTGCAGGCGTACCCGTCGTATGTTTTTGTATGTTTTTCAATGCCCGACACCGCGACGCTAGGACCCACTGACCACCACCCCGGGAAGCAGCTCCGTCACCCGTGCCATCTGATGCATATTTTTCCTCCCGCGCTCGGGTGCTATATCGCCACGGGGAAGTGCTCTCGCTAGTGCTCGTGGGCTGATCAGCCGGCCGCGAATCGCCAGCATGCAAATCTCTGATCTTCACGCAATCTTTGCTTTTCTTTTTTGCCAGACGCACTAGGCCGCGTTCGTGCTGTGCGCACGAGGTTCACGAACCCCCCGAAACGCATCGCGGAGCGGGGGAGCACGTCGAATCTGGGATAGCCTCCGTGGACCCACGTCACTGGGAATTATGCGCAAACTGCGTCCGTCCGCCTCTCGATGGTCGGTCTCTGTGTTATTTGATACATTTCTCTGCCACGCTAAATCTTACGCTTACGCCCCGCCTCTAGCGATCGATCTTTCCGCGTCGGGGTCGAAGGTGGTCAACGAAGAACCTTGGAAGAACATCTGCTGCGCGAATCGAGCAAGCTCAGTGCCGAGGGAAAGTGCGTCATCGCAAGCTCCAAGCTGTTGCTCCGACTCGCAATTCCGAATCGAGAGGCCGGGGAGCTCGCACATCTCGCGTGTTTCATCCTGAGCGGTACGTGTTTCCAGCATCGGACTCTACCCCCTCCGGACCACGCCAGCTGGAGACTCAGGCTCTCTGGATCTTCCGCGACGTGCTGACGTGCACCGTACACTGTGCACGACAGAGGAGTCCCACCTAGCATCAAACGATACCTATGCGAGATGCAGATGCAGATGGGCGCATTGCAAGCTCAACTGTTAAACACTGACAGCGCGGCCCACGGCGAATAAGCGCAGCCCACGGGAGATCGTATACCACTCGAACCCCCGCGGACGCGTAGGTCAACACGTTACCCGTGATCGCGACTGCCCCCGGACGCACGACGAGCTGACATCCTTCGACTGTTGACATCTCCCAGCATCTCCGAATCCCCCGCCGCCACTCGATCGCCCACAATGCACGACGGGTCGGGCGCCACATATTGTTGAGAGCGCGTATCGCGCATGATGGATGCATCACTGGCACGCGAGCGTGCGTACACACCGTACACGTCCGTGGACCGGCGCATTTTGCATTTTCCGGTCATACTCCAAGTATGACCATTGGCAGGGCGGGATTTGCGCGCATCAACACCGCGGGCAAGGTTTCGGTCACATCCCGGCGGACACTCGACACTAGACAGCGGACGCTCGAAACTGGACAGCAGACAGCAGACAGTGGACAGACGTCGCACGTCCCGAGGCCGACGCGCTCCCGCCCCGCTAAGTTCGTAACGGGACCCTGCAACTGCAGGCGGCAATCCTGGATGGCCGGGTGCCGGGTCTGCGGCGCGTCGACGCCTCGGCTGGTGTGGTCTCGTCTGGACCGATATAAGGTATACGGTTTGTGGGATGTGGGATATGGGATATGGGATGGGGCGCGGAACTTATGTCGGCCGCACTCGTCGCACTCGTCCCAGTGCGCACGGCACACGTTCATGCCACAGTCGCAGTCCCAGTCCCAGTCCAAGTCCATGTCCAAGTCCATGCGATGTCTGGAACTGTGGCTGTGGCTGTGGAGTGCGCCCGACGCTTGCAACGAGCCACACCCGGACTGTCACACCGCCGCAACAGGCTACCAGGCTCCAGGCTACCAGGCTCCAGGCTCCCGCCGCCCATCCACCTCGGGACGGTGCACGGTGCGCGGCGGGCGGGGAATGCCGGATGGCGATGGGCGGAGGAGACTCTGACCAGCAACGCGCAACGCACGGATCTAAGTATGGCGTTCGACGTCGTTCATAGACCATGGTCCGCATCGCGATTCTCGATTCTCGATTCGCGGTTTGCCTTGCGTCACTAAGTAATGCGCGCCGAGGCCGCTAGCTCTCCTTGGCTCTGTGCACGGTGCACGGTGCATGCAACGCGTCGGCGAGGCATGCTAAGTACCAAGTACTGAGTACTGATCTCGCACGCGGACGCGGCCATGTCACGTCTCAAATCTCAAATCCCAAATCTCGAATCTCGAATCTCGCATCTCGATGACCTTGACTCATACTCGACTTGCGCCTTGCCGTCCTCCCGTCCTCCGAGTACTGTAAGTGCGCAGTCCCACACCCCCGCCTCGAGAGTCGAGAGCTGGCCGCTGGCGGACGCCGCGCTGGACCCTGGTGTCCTCGGCCGGCGCCCTTGTGTCGCTGTCGCCGTCTGAGACTCTGTGACTCTGTGGCACACGCATCGACGTCCCCTGCACCCGACGCGCGACGTCAAGCTTTCAAGAGTCAAGACGGGATGTGTACGGGTACGGTGTGCGCAGAGACTTGAACTAGTATGCGCCATCGTCCCGGGCACATATGCATGTCTCCAGCCTCTGCTGGGCACTTCCGGGCCCATACCGACGATCGTATATCGTATATCGAGCACGCGCGCCGCATTATTCCAGACTCCAGTGTCCACGCTCGACGCTCGACGCTCGACACGCCCACTGTGACAGTCCGTGGATATTTCAATGCTCGGTCTAAGAGGCCAGCTAGTATGCGCCGTGGTCCCGGTCCCGGTCCCACTCCGACGATAGCCCTCTCCCCTGAGGCCCGAGGCCTGAGGCCTCCCTCTCATGTGTGCAGTGTGTCGACCTCGGGCGGCGAGCGCGCCTCGCAGCTCATCAAGCCGTCGGACCACTCTGCACTAGAAGCCCGGGCATGCGTCCGCTGGACACCGGCACGGGGCGATCGTGTCGTGTCGTGCGTGCGTGTTGCGGAGATTGGGTGTGCGCGCGCAGTCAGGCTCGCAATTGCAATTGCAACACGAACTTGACTTGTCTGGGGTCTGCCAGTGCTAAGTAAACTCTAACAGTCACTAGTGCGGCGTCTGCTGGGCGCTGCGAACGCCGTTTCTTTCGCTGTCGAGCACGGCCGCGTTTTCTCATTGGCTGCGGGTGCTATTGGCTGCTGCTGAAGCGGACGAGCGACTCTCAGCGGAGTGCAGCCCTTGTGCGAGCGAGCTTTGTTCTCGGACTGGCAGTCGCCGCGGGGGAGCCAATCGCTGTCCTCCTTTCTGCTTTGTATTACTGTGGATATACATACGTGCGCGTAAGTACTGAGCCAGGTACTTATTGAAACTTGAAACGCGCTGGCCAGGTAATATCGTGAACAATTGAGGTACGATGTGTCGCGCGCAGAGACGCGCGGCGGCAGCCAATCACAGGAGCGGGCGGGGATTGGCCGACGGTGGGGATTGGCTGGAGCAAGGTTCTTACTTGGGCGATGGATGACGTGTGCGTGTGCGTGTGCGTCCACGGTCCTCCCGTCGCGCGTGGCCCGAGGCGAAGGGAGCGAAGAGATGGCTACGGTGCAGATCGCGGCTAGCTAACGAGGTGCGTCGCTGTCAGCTTGGGGCGCGCTGCAGGACCCCGACGCAATATGTATCCGGGAGTGACATTTATTTCGCAGGAAACTCGCTCGCCGGCCGTCCGCCGAGACGAAACGGAGGCATATCTGGCAGCGGCATCACGATCGCCGCCTGCGTCGGGCACAGATGCTAACGGACACGGGTAGTGTTCTGGAAAGACAAAGACCGCGCTGGGATCTGCGTATGGTGCTCGGGCTGCCTGCGACACGAGCCCGGGGTCGCCGCACCAAGCCAACGCAGCACAGTGCCGGCTGGCGGGGGAGAGACAAGGGCTAGCCAGGCTGGCTGGCCTGGAAGGGCTCAGCCTCGGAGCGACCGCCGGGGGGCACGGTGCGTGACATATGCAGGACGGGCGGGAGATGTGGCCGCTGGGGAGGAGGCTCGTAGCCTGGTGTGCACTGCGCATGCGCCACAGGCAGGCGGGCTGCTGGATTGGCGGCGGCGACGGCGACGGCGACGGAAGAGGGAGCAGCGGGACGAGATGGGGCTTGCGGGGGCTCGAGCAGCTGCTGGGGGCGGGATCGGCATCAGAGGCGACTCGGTCGCTGTGGACCCTGTGGGGCGCGTCTCCGGACTGGGAGGGCGGCCTGCCGGATGGGGGCGGCGGGGCGGGCGCTCTGTGGGAGTGCGTTCCGTTCGCGATGGGGGGCTCGCGGCCGGGCTCGGTGCGGGACACGGCGCAGAGGAAGCTGTGGGCCTGACAGGGAAGCTGGGGCCCACTACTCGCGTCCTCGAACGCTGGCGCCGTCCCGCGAGTGGGCGTGGGGTTCTCCTCGGTGGCCGGCGCCGCTGTCCACGACGGCCGGCGGCGGGAGCGCGGCGGAGAGCGCACTCGGCGAATTCCTCGTGGATGGGCCCTTTAATTAGACCTATCCGAAGGGCTGGGACGGGATGTGGTCCGGAGATCTGGGATGGGCGCGTCTATCTGGGGATTATGCTCGGGGGCGTCTGTGGAGATCCCGTCTGAGTGTGGTCCTCGCTATTCACGCCTGCGCCCTTCGCTCAGATACCCTATATAACTCGGCCCTCGTCGTCCTCTTCTTCCCCCGCCCTCCGCTCCCCCGCCCTCGCCCCCTCCGCCCCCGCCGTCGGCAACGTCTCCGCCATGCCTCCCGTCAATCACCGCGAGAACCTCGCCCAGCACATCCACATCTCCTCCGCCGACGACCTCTCCTACTCCGTCTCCCCCTCCTCGGGCATCAATGACACCATCCAGACCATCGTCACCGGCCGCAAATGCTGGAAGACGATGAAGGGCAAGGGCGAGGTCGTCTGGCCCCCGTACCTCGAGGCCGCTCTCGTCGAAGGTGAGTTCGTCGCGTCCCGAACCGCGTCCCCGTCTGCGTATATGCGCGTATTATGCCACCAGCCCCCGCAACACACCCCTTGACGCGTGTATCTGACTGTATGCGCGTGTCTAGGCCTCGAGAAGTACCAGCCTGTCGAGTCCAGGACATCTCGCTCCTTCGGACGCTTCCCGATGCGCAACAAGTTCATCTCGGACTACATCTTCCAGGTCACGGGCAAGCGAAGGACACCGAAGCAGGTCGGTTCGCGTCTCCAGCAGCTTCGCGATACGACGGAGGGAAAGCGCAGTACGTCCCCTGCCCCACTCCCCCTCGTTACTTTCCGCTAATCAACCTCCCCGATCAGTACTCCAACAGTTGTCCAGCCGTCACATGGCCATGATGCAGCCCAAGGGTGCCAATGGACAGCCCCGCGCGGAGGCCTCGGGCGAGCGGTCCCCCACTGCGGCAACCTCGTCTTCGACTTCTCCACTGTCCGGGTCCGCAACTTCGAGCACGCAGCCTACTCGGGTTCCCACGAGCTATGTCTGCATCGACGTCCTCCCTGACCGCGGTACACCTCCTCCCCGCCTGCCCTCCATGTCCCACTCATCTTCGCCCATCCTCCCGTCTCCCGCTCCCTCCACTCTCGCCAGCTTCGTACACACGCCCAGCTCCCCCAACTCCCCGCACTCGGGCCTCGGTCTCAACGCGTCCGGCCCTCGAGTCCTTCGCCACATTGACCCAACGGTCACTTTCATGTCGCGGGCTGCCCTTCAGGCGTACTCGAGCTTCAAGGTAACGAGGGCCGGGTCGAGCGCCGGCGAGCCGCCGCTCCATACTGAGACGACGGACTTGGAGTTGCTCTCGAGCAGCTGCATGCCTGGTTCGCAGTGGTCCAGCGAGATCGAGTGCACCTTCCTCTACCGCACGCCGTTCGTTCCCCGGTTCTGGGAGTCTCTGTGTCGCTCGGCGGGTGAGTATTCCGTGCCTTTTATATCGATTCGCTGCGCATATACTCAATTCACCCGTCTAGACCCTTCCGCGTACGTGGTCATGCAGGAGATCGTCCGCTCGAGTGCCGCGGAGAACGATAGCGAGACGTATGCCCCGGAGGACGTCCTTCTTTCGATCGTCTACCAGTTCAACAACGTGTCGACGTCCTCGCCGCCACTCACGCCCGATAGCGTGACGTTCTCAACAGGTGCGAGCAGACCAGGGACCGCGGGCAGCCACTTTTCCAGCGAGAGCACGGTGAGTCATAGCTCTACTCACTGGGTCGCCCAGGCCGCATATATTCAACGTTCACCACCGTCAGCCGGAGCTCCACTCTGAGCTGGACGACATGATGATGTTTCATTGTCCCCTCGACGTCCCGACCATGCCCCACCACATGCACGGCGCTCTCTCTTCGCCGCATACCCTCCACCCGGGCGCAGACATGAAGCCGCCGTCCCTGATTCATGCCGACGAGGACGCCTACGCGAGCTTGCCTCCTACCCCGACTTCCCCGTTCGACCTCGCCGCTCCCGGTGCCCACTGGCACCATCCTCATCATTCGCTCGCGCCGCCGGCACAGGAGTGTGGGCGTGGTATGTATGGTATGGGTGCAGGCATGGGCGGTGGGATGGGTGCGGATGTGGCCATTGCCGGGACGGGACAGTACATGAACGTGAGTGGTTACATCGTGACGTGCGACGATGGTGGCTGACCTTGCCGCAGAGCTTCATGGGGCACTATGCGTTGTGAGGGTCCTCGGCGAGGGTCCCTGGTGCCTGTGCATCAGTGCAGCCTTGGGCCCCGACAACCGCAGCGGCAAGGGTCGAAGACGGCGCATGCCACGCTAACGGCGCCGCGCTCCCTGCTCGGCGCGTATACCCATCTCTCCGCGCCGGGTGCATGCGCACTTCGCACGCTCCTCCCAGGCCGGCGAACGTCATCTAAACAGGCGGAAATATATTGGAAGATGGATCTTGGACAGTGCTACTATACTCTCGGCGAGGAGCCGCCGTAATCTCTCTGCTGCACTCTCCTGCGCTCCGGACTTCCACTCGTCTCTCCGCCTATCGCCCCGCGTCTGCTTCCGTTCCCGGATACCATACCATATCCCTAATCAACCTCCACCCTTCCGGGCTGTCTCGTCGCTTCTGCTTCCCGCCTGTGTCTAACCATCACCCTCGTTATCGCCCTCGCTGCGGACAGCACGCTCCAACTGGCGACTCCTCCTTGCCCAGGTCGCCGCCGCTCGTTTGCGTCCCGCCTGTACTCGTGCATCTCGTTCCCATCCTCGCCCCGTGCCCATGCATTTCGCCCTCGTCACGGTTCTTATCGCTAGCCATCTTAACCCGGTCCTGCCGCGGGGACGACCTGCGGGAGGACGGCGTGTTTTATTCGGACAACACACAAGTATACGTTATTTGCACTTCATTACTACCCCGTCGCTGTCTTATTACTACCCCTGCACCTGCACCTGCCTTTCGCCTGCTGCTAGCTGTTTTCTACCGTACATTTCGCGCTCCACGTGTCTGTCTCTGTTGCTGCTACTTTAGCTCCCATCTCCCATCTCCCGTTTCCCATCTCCATGATCTCCCGCACCATGCATATTCCACCATCTGTGTGTCGCTCGCGTTCTTGTCTCCCATCCGGTCCCCCGGCGATCTAGTATTTCCATATGTCTGTGTATACCACCCACCGCCCTGCAGTCCTTGTCCCCCTGCCCACTCGGGAGCCGAACCCTTCGTCGATCATCCGCCAGCGGTCCTTGGCCGTTAGCCGTTAGCTATATAGCCTTTCTGCGTCGCTCCCCCTTGCACGTTGCACGTTACACGTTACAAGTTACAACCCCATGTAATCCTACCTCCTGCTTGACCATCCGCATCCCATCAACGCACGTAGAGTCCACCCACCCACCATCCGCATCCACATCCAAACTCAAGTCGCTTGCCTCTTTCAACTTAAACTTAAACTTGAAACTGTTCGTAGTACTTCAAGTTCGCACCTGTTCGCTGTCCGTACACCCACCCACCCACCCTCTTTGTTATATGTTTCGAGCTGTGTATCTTGAGCATGCGTCGTTACTCTGGCTGCGCCCGGTCGTGTTAATTACTTCGGACACGGGAAACGGGACACTTGTCGCTTCGCGAGCTTCCGTTGGCGTCCGCCCTTCTCTCCCTCCCTCCCTCCCTCCCGCTCGTCAACGTGTCTGATGTTTGTACATACGTGTAGTACTTGTTGTGAATATTGTATATAGGACCCTGGCCTGTTGCTAGCTATAGTATGCGTATGAGCACCTGAATACCAACCCGAGTTGGGAATGCAAATCGAGTCGAGTGTGTATTGGTTGAAGATCCGCGTAGCCCTGAGGTCTGTTCGGGAAACGACTGACAACTTGAAGGGTGTCCGTGACTCTGCGACCAAGGACAGAATACTGAGGGATCTCGGCGGCGTGATATCCGTCAACGCTTTAAAATGGCTTCAAGGTCTATCCGCCACGGCATGAGCGGTGCATGTCCTGGGTGATATGTATGCAATAGACGGTGCCGTGAACGCGAGTGCAGAGCAATACCAGTCCCAGTGCCCCAAGTGTCAAGTGAGTACTTCGTGCCCCGTTTCACGTCGGTAGCAAATGAGATCTCCCTGATTCTAATTTCTCGAGCTGGAAAGTCACCGACGATACAGCTCTTTGCGAAAACAATGACATTTCAACTCCGACTACGCGAGACGCGATTAAATCCAGAAAATACCCGCCCGAACGAATGTCTCACTTGCGCACCTTGCACGCGTTAGAAACCTCTATGGACCACCCATGCGGGCTCCCAGGAGCGCATCTGTTGCTCACGAAGTTGGAAGGAGTCCATAGATGCACCCGCTCGTGAGATACCGCCGCCAGCTCACT
>ML211437.1:0-27634 GCA_004369055.1 Polyporus arcularius HHB13444
CCCTAAGACGGGCGTTTAGGGCCCGTGGCTGTGTCCTCCCAAGTGACCCCAAAGTCCGGCTTCAGCCCTCCCTTTCGTTCTCGCTCAGTTTCTGTCCGTCTTCCTTGCGAATCAATGAGTACAGCCATTGCATGTGCAGGTACGAGCCCTCAAAATTTCAGAGAGAACCGCTCAAGGGGAGTGGCGATATCGCCGGCGCTTGAAATCTGCTAATAGCTGCTAAGAGGCGTAAGTCAGCTAATAAATATCGCGAGTTACTGATGGTCAAAGCTTTCCGCACTGGAGCACCTCGCTTCGCACCACATAGTGCATCGAGACCTCAAACCGGACAACATCCTCTTGTGCCCCGTGGACCCTGCACGCGTTGTGCTCGTAGACTTCAGCATCGCCCATCATCTGCCAGCGGTATCTGCGAAAGCGGCGTCTGGATCGGACACGACGTCTCCGCTCGTCTTCCCAACCGGCACGACACAGTTTTGTAGCATCTCCGCTCATATCGGCACTGGTACGTGGCTCATATGCCCTGGGGCGTGCGGTAGCAGCTTCTCATCCGAATCCCAGCTCCCGTCCCTCAAGACGACCTCGAGTCGTTGGCCTATGTTCTCCTGTACATGAGCGACCTTCCTTGGCACGTCGAGAATCCCTGGCACGTTGAACCAGAAGTCTACATGCAATCCGTCTCAAACGCTTACACCACAAAGCAAGCACTTGTCAATTATGCTCTACCTATCACGATACCACTCGAGATCGCCCACATACTCGACAGCGCCGCTCAACGCGAGCTCAACGGGCTGTACCTGTCTACGATAGCGCGCTTGCGATCGCAGTGCCGTGACCTGGCGTACTCCCTCGGAGAACGCGACATCGACCGTGACCCTTTGAATTGGAGCCCGGTCCTCCCTCCGGCATCTTTGCCACCGCCTGGTGTGCGGTCAGATTCCGGGTACGCCTCCGGCTTCAATGTGTTTGGGCAGTCAAATCATCCCCCGGACGCGCTCGGCTGCACGTACAATGACCGGGAGCCCGTCAACGAGTACTTCACAGACAGCTACTACGAGACTCTCTACGAAACCTGGAGCATCGCGTACGGCCGTCGGCTCAGTCTCACTCTTCCTCCGGACGTTGCCGAGTTTCTGGACGGCCAGCTCCCTGACATTGCTGACATCAAGGCTTTCTTGCCGCCTTTGAAGACCTGATGATAGCGAGGAATGAAGCCAGGAACGCATCGGTCGAGGTCCGGTTGGTCGGCGGAAGCAGTTGGAGGAATCGTCATCAACCACGCCGGCATAATCCTGCTACCAGCGTTGTCGGCTGCATTATCAGCTTCAGAGCCGCTCGCGCGGCCGCGTTCCCGTTCATTGCTGGGACATAAGCCATCGGGAAGGGTATCGGCAGTCTGCAGCCTCTGTGAGTAACACTTACTCCGATACTTCATGTTTGATGCTTCGTCAAGTTACCTATCGCTGATCGGCTGGTCGATGTCCAGGTTGACCGCGATGATTAGGCCTCTTACTTGTGCTCTGGATGACGCGCATCCGGGTGAGGTCAAGCGGACAGTGGGGTGATGATGGTCACAACAATGAATCAAAACTGGGTCTTACAAGGTCATAACGATGACTTAACGACTACTGCGCGTATACCTAATTACGATCAAACGCGATGTTCTTCTCGTAGTCCCAGTTGCTACTACATCGTACTGATGCTAGACTGTGCTTCCCATCGACGCGTGCTTCTTCGTTCCGCATTATAGCGACTATCTTCCAGCTGAGTGGCGAGCCTGATGACCTGGCACCGCGCGGGTCAGCATCGGTTTGGGGTGGATATGTACTGCGTGTTTCCATGCTCGACGGACCGCCTGCAACGTAGAAGTTGAAGGAGCGTTGTCGCGGTGAGGGGTCTGGGCTACATAGCATTGAAAACGTGGTTGCCTTCCCTCCTCTGGACGCAGGGGAAGCACAATGATTTCAGTGATACGCAACTGATTCGGTGGGGCAAGATTCAGTACACAGACTCGGCACAGATGACAGCGAGAGAAGGATAATAACGTGCGTCGACTGGTAGCCCCTCATACCGGTTGACGTTCCAGACGAGATACCTAGCAGTGCACGTTAGACGTGCCTGCTACACGCCGCCCTCCACTTAGAGGACGACCACTGCAGGGAATTTTCGGCAGTGCACTACACATTCAGATTCCTCTGAATGTGTGCAGGCTTCGCTCCATACGGAGCAAAGCGACCGTCATACTTGCCCGCTGCATGCCGTCAATGCGGCATTCCGCGGTACAAGAAACGACTGAAGTTGGTACTCTCGAAATTATTGTCGTCGCTAAGCTATCCCAGCGACCTCAGAGTGGACAATGGACACTCCAAGATCCGGCGATAGGGCTTCCAGTCGCAAACCCAAACACTATCTGAGCACTCACGAGCATGCTCCTGCCGTAGCGGTGTGTGCTGAGCTAGGGTAAGAGGACTGGGGAGGCTAGGACGATATGAAGATCCAAGCTCGTCGCATTTACTTATGTGGTTAACGTGGGAAGCCGCTGCGGTAGTGTCCAACCCACGCTTGGGGTACGCTCGCACGCATGCACGAAGGCAGGTCATGCGCACATACATGTGCGAACTCGCGAACCTGGAAAAGATGCATTACCGCAGCAGTAATACTCGCAGTATGCGGGGCGAAGCGAGGGCATCTGGCTTTCTTCACTTTTGTCGTAGGCTGAGTGGCGCGAGGCTTGGGGCGACACCCACATGAGTTCGGGGCTTCGAACCTGGAACGTCATGCGGACTCACCACGACCTATAGGGCATCCGCGCAACTGCATGCGTTCCATCTGCCTACTTGTGGATGAAAGACTGGTCATCACATGTGACGAGACGCGAGCGAAACTTGTCAGCTCAAAGTCGAACTCGAGCAGTGAAAGCGCAACTGCTCGTTAGTGTTGGCGAAGCTTCTATGGGTCCTGAATAGTGTCGCTGAGATCGCGTTCTGCAGAAGAATCTGCGTGAGTGATGCCCGTATGCGACCCGTGCGAGGAGTCTTACCTACAGTCGATGAAAGCCGCGACATGTCCAATGCTTTGCAATCATTACCCCCGCATGATCGGATGCGCCTTCTCCATGAAGGTCTCTTCGTCCCCGACCGGGGAGCCATCAAGTTCCTGTATCAATCTGCCTGTCAGTGATCGGCGTCGACCTGCTGGAAGAGCCTCAGTCTTGGGCTGTGGTCAGTACGATGGACGACAGGAGGAGATGGACTCGCCTGGTCTTCAGTTATATAGGACAGTTTGGGGTGCGGAGGCCCCAGGAAAACTGACATACAGATGACTCGGATGCCGTATTGACAAAGGTCTCGAGTCTTCCCGCGCACGGACGCGAGGGCTATCATGTGTGCGCGCTGAGATGCAGGCGGGGTACCATGAGACCTAGATTGAGTAACTGGTTTGATGATAGAGCTGCGCTGAGACTCAAGAGGCCTATCGCGGACCTCCGGACCCTCGGGCCATCGCCAAAGCGCGGCGTCTAGGGACCGGCTGTAGGTTGGACAGACAGGGTCTTCGGTCTCTATCATTATGTGCTGATAGGTATCACTTCTGTCTCCGTTGTCAGCCTGGAAGATTTGAGAGCATACGCGCGAAAAGTGAACGTACCAGTGCGCGGTTTGGTGCCTGGCGACAACTCACGCAAGTGCTGCCAGTGACATAACACGACCATCGATCGGCCTCGTCATCGTCGAAGCGGAGAGAAGAAAGAATGTATATCGTCAAACCGTCAATGCTATGAATCCCGAAAAATTCATAATACAACTGGCCAACGGTTCAGTCATACAAGTCGGTCATAGACAGCGTTTGGATGACCATACCTCTATGCCCGAGAGAAGGCAACGGTCCGCCACCAGCACTACTTCATCTGCACCCGATTGCGCGGCACGAACGCCCAAATGACCAACATAAGACCCATCATAGAGATCAGCCTGCATACGCCAAACATCGTCAGCGAACCACGCCCGAAATACGCCACGCCACATCTCGCAGGACTCACAGAGGCTGCAAGCTCCCGATTCCCGTTCCAGACGCGATGGCCCCGGTGATGAAGGGGAACGCCGCTGCTCCAGCGCCGCCGAAGCTCGATATCCAGCCGATGCTGCCAGAGATCAGCTCTTCCTGGATGATCGTGCCGGCGTGGTTCATGACGATCGGGTAGATGGGTCCCAGGAAGAAGCCGACGAAGGCCACGCAGATCGCGGAGGGGAGGAGCGAGTCGACGAGCCAGACGACGAGCTCGAGGCTGTGGAAGCAGAGAATGGATGAGCCGACAGATCAAGGCGACGAGAAGGGGATAGGTACGTACCCGAGAACCAGTACCACGTATATGAATATTACGCGCCATTCTCCAATCTGTCCGAACATGATTTTTGTCGTCTCGCTGCGAATCTCGGTGGTGCGTACCTTCTTGTTGAACCACAACAGGGCGACCCGTCCCAGCGTCAGTCCTCCCCAGAAGCCGGACGAGATGTATCCCGAGTTGGCACCTCCGTGGCGCTCGTTGATGACATACGTGACGATCCATCCTGAAGAGGAGTCAGCACTCACTTCTCAGTGACGCCATGCGAGTACGTACCGCCAATGGTGACCTCGACACCGACATATGTGAAGATAAAGAACGCCATAAGGTGGACCGCGCGTAAGCCGAACACCTGCTTGTACTTGTTCACGCCCGCTTCCGATTCCTTGGTCTTCTGGGGCGGCGGCTGTCCGATCTCGGCGAGAATATCTGTAGGGCAATTCAGTGGACTATGCTCCAAGTTGAAGCTCGCCGTAGTCGCAAATCGCACCATCCTGTCGTCGAAACCGGAATGTCACCATCTGGCTGATCGCATTGAGCGTGACCAAGCCGATGTGCACAAGATAGACGAACGACCAGCGCGGGAGGCGGGCGAACTGGGTCGAGACGAGCGGCGCGCACATCGCGCCGACGCCGTAGATGGCGTGCATGATGCCCATCTTGGTGGATGTGTTCTCAGACAAGCTTGCGAGAAACGCATTCGAGCCGGCGTCCTGGGACCGAGTCAGCACGGACTTGTGGCAAGTCGGATGATACTCACAAGGAAAGACTCTCCGTAGCCGGCGAAGATGTGGGCGATCACGAACACCGGGAAGGGGGCCCCAGACGCTTGCAAGGAGTTCCCGATGGCGAGAATGAACGAGGCTGTCCATTTTCAGATGCACGTTCACGCGTTGTTGAGGCAAAGACTCACCCACTACTACCGACTGGTTGAGAATGCCAGATACTTCAGCTCGGAGAAGCAGCGAGACAGTGACAAACCGACTTACTGAACCGTAGCCGAAGCGATCTGTCACGTAGAGATAGGTCGACGCGCCGAGGAAGAAGCCCTTGGGTATGTGCATAGTACTCAGCCGTCCCTTCTGCTTGTCACGATGAGGCGTGCACTCACCACAAAGTTGGTAACGAAGATCAGCGATACTACAGCATATCCCACCTGTGCTTTGATCAGTTTCAGACATCGCACAAAAGCTTCCAAAAGGCACGGACATGGTACACCTCTTGGAGGCGAGGGAGGAGAGGACCTAGTGTGCCATCGTTCCAGCCGGCAACGTAGATGGCCAAGCAAAGTGCGGCGAATTGGATCCATCCTCTTCGACGCATCGTGGGTGTCGCGATCGGCACCTCCTTGTCCTCCAAGTGTTGAGGCTCATCTGTAACCGCTTCTTTTGCGTCCTCCAAAGACGCTATTGCCGGAGACAATTGATCGTCGTCGGTTATTGGATCCTCGTACATTGGTGCAGTAGCTGTAGGGCCCGCAATCAGGGCGAAGGTGCAAGTTTATATGCGCATGGTACTGGCAGGGTGAGTCAGCAAGAGAACGCCGGAAGCATCAGGAGAACCCGCACATGACACTGAGCGTGGCGGCGAGCGTGACTGTGGCGGAAGTACAACCGACGCTGGCGACGACTGGACGACTTCCGTTCTGGGGCTCTGCAACTGACGAAGAAAATGGACATCTTACACTGACAACGCGCATCTCAACTCGAAACGCTTGATCGCCGCTGCCAAGCAAGCACGCGTTGCGACAAATGACTCCCTGTGGTCTTGTACTGCCAGCTGGGGCCTGCAGATGAAGTTTGAGTACTTGTTTCGAACGTAGAGGGAGCGGGAAAACCTCGGGAGGTCCGCGTCCACAGCCGCTCAACGTTCAATCTCCGCGCGAACCCTAACCCGTGAGCTTGAAAGCTTGAAGGTCGACTGGCAAGTCCTGCGCGACTCGTTCTGTTCGCGACAGGCCTACAGGAGCTCGAGCCCCGAGGACAAAGGTCTCTTGAAGCTTGAAGGCTCCTGGCCGATGGTGTTACGACTCACGAGCATACACGTTGCCGGCTCTTGTAGAGGTGACCTCTCAATGTCTCTCTGGAGAAAGACAGAGTCTGATCAAGTACTTACTTGATGCGCTCGTTCAAGTCAATCGTGATTCAGACAGCTTTCTCACAGTCAAATGTGTACTACATACATAACCCCTCACATCTTTGCTAGTGCACCTCGTTCACGACGAGCTACATAGCCCGAAAAACACTTCGAAAGCTGAATGAATCAACGCCGAAGTACCCACTGGCATCGACGACACGCGGCCACCAACACAGATTGATTCCGGTTTCTCGTCCTTCTCTCCGTTACGCCTTGACGCCCCCGAAGGCCCGTCCTTATGTAGCAGCGGCAAAGTATTCTGGCGGTGGCCCGAGGGTCCGAACCTGCGCGGAAGACGAGTGGCCACGGGGACGACTCTATCATTATCTATGTACTCGCTCGGTCTAGGTCTCGTGGTACCCGCGCCCGTCCATCGGCGAGTTCGACTGTCGTACACATAATAGCCATCGAGCCGGTGCGCCAGAAGACACGCCTAGAAACGTTTGTCAAATGTATGTCAGTTCTCCTGCAGGCCTCCACACCCGGTCTGTCTTATATAACCGGAGGGGTCAGGCAAATTTTCTTCGTCTCGCTGTCAGACTGACGAATTGCTTGTCCAGCAGACCGACGACGCTGGTAATCGCTAGGCAGGATGGAATCGCGACGGAATCCCCCAGTCGAAGAAGCCTGCAACGAGAAGATGCCGACGTCGAACAGGGCGTCTCCGACTCTCGACTCGGAGGACAAGGAGTCGAGGGAGCTAGAGGCATCGCAGCTCCCTGTGCTGGAGAGCCAGACGGCTCCGGGAGGGGTACCAATCCAGACGCCAGCAATGAAGCGGAAGGCGCTATGGCAGTTCGCGACGCTCTGCCTGTCCATCTACGTCTCGGGATGGAACGATGGAACGCTAGGACCTTTGCTTCCACGCCTCCAGACAGTATATAATGTGCGAATCTTCACTCGTCGCGGGATACGGTCACGTATATGTTACTTACTCACAGTTTTTCCGCCTTGGCAGGTCGGTTACGCCGTAATATCTCTCATCTTCGTTGTCAGCTGCTTGGTGAGTCTTTCACCGTCGTATGTGGCTTATACTGCGACTGATCTCTCAACTTTCCAGGGCTCGATAGTTGGTTCTTGTACATATCTGTATCTCACCGATCGGTTGGGATTCGGCACGGTGAGCGCGGACACGATATTTGAGGACTAGCCGCTGATCACGCATTCTCGTAGACTGTCGTTATCGGTATGCAAGTCGGCTGTTGCTCATAACGCCGTTGTTCTGACCTCCCGCTGGCAGCATCCGTGTCGGTCATGATAGCGTACTGCCTCGAGGCAGGAGCAGTACCTTTCCCCGTGTTCGTCGTCTCGTACTTCTTCAATGGCTTCGGCACCGCTTACTTGGTACGTTCATCCGCGTTCTCGTTGCCTTGCCCGTATTCACTCGATGGTACTACGTGATCGCAGAATGCCGGATCGAACGCCTTTCTGGCAAGTCTCAGTGTTGGAAAAGCATCCACACGGATGGGTATCCTACATGCCCTCTACGGTTGGTGGCAGTCCGCCGCATGCTCTCAAGCAGGCTAACTCATCATGCGCGATACTAGGGTTGGGGGCGATGTGCTCTCCGCTGGTATCAACACAATTCGCCCACCTTCCGCGCTGGTCCTTCGTCTATTTGACGCATCTAGGCATATCCTGCCTCAACGGTCTCTTGCAGATTGCCGTCTTCCGGTTTAGAACCCAGGAAGGTTAGTCGTTGGCAGCACAAGTTTTCCGACGAGTCCCTCATCCTCGTCTGCTAGAGTGTTTCCAGGAGATCGGACAGCCACCCCCTCCCGAAGATTCGGAGGGTTGGTTGGAGCGATACAAGAAAATATTCAAGCTTCGTTGCGTGCACCTCATGGCATTGTTCGCGTTCACGTACGTCGGCCATGAGGTCACGGTAGGGAGTGAGTGTATGTCGCTGTCGTCGCGAACGCTCCTACTGACTTACTTCAGGCTGGATCGTCACCTATATAATCAACGAGCGCAACGGAGGACCCAACTCGGGTTATATATCGTCTGGGTTCTTCGGAGGGCTCATGCTCGGGCGCGTCGCTTTGCTGTGGTTCAGCAAGCTGGTGAGTGCTCATTGCTCTGCTGCCTGACCCAGGCAAACACTGATCAAGTCCTTTGTTTTAGGTCGGCGAGCGCCGCGTCGTCTTCATTTACATCCTTGCGGTAGTCAGGTAAGTTCGGGAGCGTGCTAGATGTCCGAGCGAGTCAACTCATGTTCTCCAATCGTCGTCCAGCCTCGAGCTGGTCGTGTGGCTTGTGCCCAACTTGTACGCAGGCGCGATATCCGTCTGCTTCGTCGGATTCTTCCTCGGGCCGATATACCCCATCCTCATGAACTATTGCGGCCGCGTCCTCCCCCCGGAACTCATCTCAGGCGCCATAGGCTGGATTGCTTGCTGGGGCGCGGCAGGCGCCGCGGTCTTTCCCTTCATCACAGGCGCCATCGCATCGAAGGCGGGCATAGTCAGCCTGCTTCCCGTGTGAGTACTTCCCGCCTGACGATGATACTATAGATGGCTGACGTGACGGTCTCAGGCTGGTGTCGATGATGGGCTTGCTCTTCACCATATGGCTTTGCGTCCCAGGCGGCCGCCGCTAGCCTCTTCAAAGCCGGACAGGGTTTCACCACGTGAGCGTGCGACAGGGTATTCCGACAGGATACGGGCCTGCGCGCTGATGACCCGGTTTCTTCTACAGAGTATGACCTTCACGACTTCATCACTCTCGCTATATCGACGACCTCTAGATGCATCGCACAGTATAGATTTAGACACCCATAGACATCACTAGACACTTTCATCACGTTCCTCGCAATTCACCATCCCTTGCACTGTTTAACTTCCAGCTCGAGCTCGACATTCCAACGCTTTGACTACTGCACAGCATCAACCGCCCCCCCGATCTTGGATCGCCGACCTGCGATCCTCCCACTCCAACGGACAAACAAACTGCTAGACTCGGCTTAGTGGTTTTCTCTGGCGATGGGGCGTACCTTGTTCCAGCCCCCCGGAGTATGTAGTGATCGCAACCCCAGTCGGATTGGACGGTACCGTATCGCCGGTAACGAGGGAAAACCTTCGTGCGAACGGTTTGATCGCTGCGAGCACTCCACGTCCACGCACTTACTCCGGAAAATTCAACAGTCTCCCTTGACTTGTGCCTCGGACACCGGTCACAGCTGCAAGTTCCATATCGAATATGTGGCTGAGGGTTCGCGGCCTGTGGGACCGAGTCTGCCACTGGACGCGGATATTCTCCTGGCCACAAGTTCGTCAAATGACCTCAAGAGTCGATACCGTTCAACTTGGATGCGCCTTGGTAGGTCCAGTACATCCAATCAGGCGACGACTTACCAATGCATGTCAGCATCTACTCAAGCAGTTTCTTGCATCTCATGATCACCATTTACCGGGGAAAGTGCGCAACCAATTCGTCCCGTATATGGCCCTGCACACGTACGTACGCCAGGACTTACGAGAGCGGGATATCTATCGCTATGGTGCTGATCCGCCCCCGTGCAAGGTTACACCCTCAACGTTACCCCCTTCGCCTAATGCAAGTGCACACTCTCGCTCGGAAAGTGGGTACGACCATCTTTGGTGCCTCGGAGATCGAGAGGCCCCTAGTACCCGAAGCACCGCCGTACACGTGTGGGAGAAGCGCGAACAATCGGGAGTAAGTCGTCACCGCACCGTGACGCTCCCCTCACATCCCTAGAAATTTCTGCTACACACCTCCTCCGTAGATGTCGCAAGGGCAGGATGTGCCATGTACATCGCATAGATGGCCCCTTGCATTCGTACCCTGCGCGGCTTGGACATCCAGCTGTCGGAGGCCGTGGCCCTGTCAACGACGTTCTGATCCATGCCGTAACCTCTGAATCGACCTGAATAATCTTCTCCACGCTACGCTCGGACGGCATCCCACCAGAAACACATGGCGCGTCCACTTCAACGAACATCCGCCCGCAGACGGAAGATGCGCCCAAGCCTCGAGGTTGCCGTACGCAAGGCTGCGCAATGCGCGGACACCTCCCGACACCCACACCGGGAAGCCTCATGTCGATAGGCTGAGGCTGTCCTTCCACCCTCGGCGATCTACAGGGTGAGTACAAGCCGACAGTCTCGCTCTCACGGACGCACACACCGGCGGCGGGCGGCGGACGGTGCTCACGAACACACCTTGACGAATGCAATCCCACCTTGGGAGCCGAACACCATCCGGAGTTGAACCTCCCGCAAGACGCACACGATACATCGTATCGCTCGTCTGTATTTGGTCTCTCGGGCACCTTGGCGAGGGATACTATTTCTCGGACTCGGACTGGGTGCGATGGCCAACGGCTTCGCGTTACGGCCCCACCGGTGTCGATCGCTGGTTCCTCGAGAACTCGGACACCCGCATCCTCTTGACCGGTGAATCTTGAAGACACGAACGCATTGGTCTTCCGACTTGCTGCGCCCATGTCCTGTCAGTGCTTATTGCATCTTCCCGGATCCCCTGGCATCGACGTCTTCCCGTGCCTACTCCTACATACTGAATCCGAAGATGTTCCTACTGCATCCTTGTCCGCGCGAGCACCGCGGGCTGTGGACACTGGAAGCAAACAAGGGCAGCATCTGTTCAAGTTCCAAGGTACATCATCCTAGCGTCCCACGGGCCACCCTCTATCAAGTAGCCTACACCCGTAACCCAACGAGAGTACTTATCAGGAGTCTCGACGCTGCACGTGAACGTCCGAAGGCGCGAAGGTGCGATGTAGAGCACTTCAAATGCAGTGGCGAGAGCGAGCGGTGTGCGAGAACGAGCGAGTCCGATAGAAAGAGCGTGTGTGTGTGCAATGAGCGTGGTGCAGGTCTGCGGAGAAGCCGGCGACGACGGTGGACGATGTACGATGTAGGATGTACGGGGAGAAAGGAGAGGCGCGTGGTGGCCCGGGAGAGAAGAGGACTCGGAGGGCAGATCTCTATTCAGAATTCCAGCGCGAGAGATGGCAAGTGCGCAGGGATGCGAATGGCACGTCGCGAAGGCCAAGGACGAACTTCGGTGTGGCGAGAAGGAGCAGGAAGGCGCGAGTTGGCGACCGGGCGCAGTTGCCAGTTGATATTGAACTCGGAGTTGACGCGTCCACGGAGGATGTTGCAGGGCGCGGGGAGAAGAGGGAAGTCCCGAAGTTCGTCGATTCAAGTGCGTCGCGCTGTGATGACTTTCGAGGTCGCATTCGCGTTCGCGTTCAGATTCAAGTTCGAGGTTGAGGTTGAGGGCCTGAGGTCGAGAGGTGAAGGTATTCCGCGAGAAAGGAGACATCTCAGTACACCCGTCGGCGTCCGCCCACACCACCAAGTTCCAACCCACGAAGGAGAGCAAAAACCAAGCGCACAGGCACTTTCTTTTTATACAGCGACGAGCGACGAGCAACAACGGGAAGCAACAGCAACAGCAGTGGGATAGATTGCAATGTACAACGATGAACTTGAACTTGAACTTGAACGATGAACGAGACGAGGGACGATGAGCGAATGGACGGATGCGAGCGAATGTTTCGGGTTCGAGTTTCAGTGTTCTGGGGAACGGACGGTCGCTTCTCCTTCTCTTTTGGATGCGGGGACGGGGGACGACGTGGGAGGAGAGCCCGGGTCGCAAGGGGCGGTGGTATGTGGGCGGGCGGTAAGGTATAAAGCGGCAGGCTGCAAGCTGCCAGAGTACTGTAGGGGCGCGAAAGCGGTGAAGGTATAACGTAGAACCCATGGAAAAACCAGAATGACGCCTATGTGCACCCCTCTGCTGCGGGCCGTCCGCTGTGCAACTGTCAACGTTCTTCTAGCAGCGCGCTCGGCGCTGCAGCACTCTACGCGAGGCTCTGGCACGCCCCTAGTATGGTGGCCGCTTGAACTCGGACGAGATCTGCGCGTCGCCCGCCTCCGGGTCCGGCAGCCGCGCCTTCTGCTGGTCCTCCGAGTTGTAGTCCGACATGTGGTCTTCGTCCGCGACCGTGAACGTCTGCATCTGTCCGCGCACGTCAGCCTCCTTTAATACCATCACGACGGCGCGGGACGTACCTGGACGTGCACGCCAGGGCTGCTGAGCTCGGACTTGCCACTCTTAAGCGTCGTGCCGCGGTACGTGGGCGGAACGGTCGCGCGGGTGCCGGTGGGCGCGGCGCGGAAGCTGTGGCCGGTGCTCGAGCTGAGAGCGCAGGGGTCAGCGGAGTGGACCGGGAAGACCGCTCGAGACGACGTACAAGACTTCGGGGCCCTGGTGCGAGAAGTTGGTGAGCCGGCGCACTGCGCGGCAGGCGACGATCTGCGTGCAATGAATGAGTCTCGGCCTGGGAGAAGGGAGAGGGCACGGGGACGTACGGTGGAGAAGATGGCCGCGGGGACGTTGAAGATGACGCTCATGATTGCGTTCAGGTTCAGCAGGATGAACACGACGGCCAGCAAGTTCGAGAAGAACCTGGATTGCGCATGGGCACATTTAGCCAGCAGTTCTCGCGGATGGGGGAGGGAAAGCGGACGTACGCGATGAAGAAGTACACGAGACCGTCCTTGAAGAGGAGGGTCATGAGCTGGGAGCGGCCGCCCTTGACGCCGATGACGAGCTTGTACATGCTCAAGAGGAGGATGAAGAGGTCGAAGACCATGGAGTAGATGAAGGTGGCGGCGAGGATGGTGTTGCTCGTGCCGGTCACGACGCAGCCCACGCCGTCGACCCAGTTCGCCTTGACGAGGACGCCCTGGAGGATGAGGGACCAGTGGCCGAGGATGACGAGGACGATGGGGATGACGACGCGCTTGTCCTGCGACCACAGCGCCATTCTGGACGAGAGACTCGGTCAATCATGAACACGGCGCTGTGAGCGAGAGTGACGTACGTCCGGATCGACAGGTTGATGCTGGCGAGGCCGGACGCGGACTGGCCCATGATCTGGTTGAAGGTGTACAACGACTGGCAGTTGACCTCGCTGCGGGATCAGACATCACTGTTAGCCACTGCAGCAGTACTAGTGTCGTAGCAAGCACTCACGTCGTGACATCGAGGGAGATCAAGCTGCGAGGAGGAATGTTAACGTCCCGATCTGGTCAAGTGCGCGCGGCGAATAACTTACAGGCCGATCATAACGAACAACAGGCAGTACCGGTTGAGGAAGTAGAAGACCTGGGGTGGACATGAGCGGGCTGGTTGGGATGGACTGAGGAAGGATGGTAGACTCACCGCGGGGTAGTGGAAGCGCCGCTTGCCGGTGATGAAGGACCACTCAAAGTCGAGCGAGGTGAACCATTCCCAACTGCAGGGCGAGCGCGTCAGCACGCGTCGCAGATAGAGAGAAGGGTGATAGACGCGTCGGGGAAGGAAGCTCACAAGTAGAGACCCGCGAGTGCGTGCATGAACTTGAGGAAGACGGCTGCGAGGGGGATCAGCGGGGACGTCGAAGCATAGGGAGTAGCTGGGACGTACCGCCATCGAGGGCGAGCTCTGTGGGGGAGTTCCACTCGGGCATGGTGAGCTAGGGTGGCGGGGGAGGAAGTGAGGAGAGCCGGGAGAGAAGGAGGGGGACTCTGGGGGCCATGGCAGACGGGTCGGGGGATATTAAGCGGACGGCCTCCAAGCATCGAGCAGCTGCGTTTGGCACCAGTCCGTGGCTTGCTCGCTTCTGCGAACCACGCCTGGGAACATCAGCCGCGAGTCCGCCTTGGTCCCGCCTTCCCCCTTCCGGCCGTCCCTTTCATCCTGCTCCCCCACACTCCAGCTTATTCTCGCTGCGTTCTCGCCCCGCGCACGGCAACGCCGTGATCTCATTTCGCACTCCCGGCCCCGCATGGTCTGCTGCCCGCGTAGCGTCGTCCAGAGCTTGGAGCGAGAAGCTTGAGTGGCAACGGCGACTACCTTGTCCATATTTGTGGCCGCGTTTGTCCCCCAGGCGCCCCCGGCTATCTCCGCCTGCCCGCCCGATGCGTCCGCTGCTGCCCGATGCGGGAGGTCGGCGTATCAATTTCATTTTGCGTTTAGTTGGCGTTTAGTTTGGCTCGCGTGCGTGCAGGCGTCGGCTGGCGGGCTCTTCACACGCACGGTGCGTCACAGAAGGCGGCGGGCGACATCTCCCCGCTCACAGACGATGCCTTGCAATAGAGACGGGTCGCCCACTGCGCACGGCCCAGATGCCGTGGCCCTGTGGCCAGACTTGCTGCCCGTGCAACGCGGCCACGACAGACAGCCTGCTTCTCCGCCCTCCGATCCGCCGTAAGCCCCGCGTCAGAAATTTGCACCATGTCCTCCCCCCACCCGCTAATGGCCATATCAATCCGCGCCTCCCCTCGTGTATCTTACTCTATCTTTCTCTCTTCCATCAGCTCCCCGTCTCTATCCTCTGTGCCGCCCCGCTCGCACCCCCACGCTCCTTCCATCCTTCCTATACACATCTCCCGCATTTCTACGCCCCCCACTCCCTCCCCGTGTCTTGCCAACAAACATGGCTTCCGATCTCCTCCCCTCCACCCCCGTCCTCCTCCTCTCCCTTATCGCCCTCCTCTACCTCGCCCGCTGGCTCGCCGACAAGAAGCGCTACGACATCTCTCGCATCCCGAGCGCTGTAGGTCATCCTTTACGCGATCCGGCCGTCCCACGCACGACACACACTGACAACGCTTCGCCCCCATCTGCCCTCTGATTTGCCTTGGCACATCCCGGGCTTCTCCTGTTCTCTAGCCTCGCGAGATCGCCCATTGGCTCTGGGGACACGAGCTCCTCACCTTCCAGGCGCAGGCGACCGAAACCTACACCAACTGGGCAGCGCTCTGCGGGCCCTTCTTCCGCGTCAAGGGTGCCCTCTTCCACCCCGACATCGTAAGTTCTACCTCCCCCAGTGCCCGCACCCGCTCCACCGTGGCATGGGCCGCAATGCAGCGGGCGCGCTGCGCCTCGTTTTCCGTAAACCGTGCTTCTCCGCATGCTCACCGTACCCACCCACAGATCGTGGCCGCCGACCATGGCGCCGTGCAGCACATCTTCCAGAACAGCGACGACTACGGTCCGTACCTTCTCTCGTTTTTCGGGCCCACATCCATCAGCCCACGCAGTCAGAAGCTGGGGCCAGCAGGCGCACGGCCGTCAGGTCGCCTCCGCCACGCTTCCCTTCTCCCGGCGCTCCTGTCTCCTCGCTTCCGAAGCACAGACGGGCTGAATGGATGCGGCCCACGCCGCCGCCGGATCCTTAGCAACGCAGGCACCGTTACTGACGCAAAAATTTCTCCTCTGTCTTGCAGTGAAGTCGCCTGCGTTCAGGCCCCCGGTTGCGAACGTCCTCGGCAAGGGCCTCGTCTGGGCGGAAGGCGACGACCACAAGACGCAGCGCCGCATCCTCGCCCCCGCATTCTCGTAAGTCCACAACTCATCAAACTCACTTACGTTGCCGGCGGCCCTCTCGCGGCGCGCCCACGTTCTGCATTGACGAGCAGCTGGGCCCCACGCTGCGCAGGTGGTTCTCCCACTGCTCGCGTCTTCGCCGGGGGATCGAGCCCCCGACGTGCAACGTGGGCTGGATGCGCGATTGACAGTGGGAGAACGCAGACTGAACTGGAGGCACCCGGACTGCGTCGTGCGACGTCATGCTGACTTCTTTTGCTCCGCCCAGCTCGGAGGCCATCAAGGGCATGGCGGACGATATCTCAGAGTGTTCCGAAAAGGCAAGCCTGTTGCCTTATTGGGAACCCAGCCACACACTGACATGCCCCTGCGTCTGTGCTTGCGGTCGGTAGCTCGAGAGCAGACTGACGAACCACATCCTCTCTGCTGGCGGGTCTGCCACCGTGAACATGATTGAGTACGCGTCGACATGCACGTGAGTCTGACCCGCTCCTACCGACGCGTCTTGTTCGGACTGACACGATCCGCCCCTTGCGTCCGCGTACCTGTGCCTGCACACTTTCTTTAGGCTCGACATTATCGGCCGCGTTGCCTTTGGCCACGACTTCAAGGCGGGCCAGAGCACCGAGGCGAAGGAGATCCACACCTCCTGGCTCGGACACGTCAACACCGGCCTCGGCTTTGGCGGCTTCGTCGCGATGCTCGTCATGCGCGCCGTGCCGTTCATCACCCTCCTTCTCACGAAGCTCCCCATTGAGGCCATTCGCGCTGGCGGCCGCATCCGCGAGATTACAACGAAGCTGTCGATGCGCCTCCTCGAGAGCGGCACGATCAACGAGAAGGGGCGCGACATCATGAGCATCCTCATGAAGGCCGAGCGCGATGCGGCCAAGGGCGACAGGACCCAGGGACGGCTGACGCCCCAGCAGATCGTCGACAACGTGAGTGTCTTTGCCCTCTCCGGCGGCGTGAGAGTTGGCCCTGACGGACGTCGATGTTGCAGGTGAACACGTTCATTATGGTCGGCCACGAGACGACGGCAGGCTCGCTCAGCTTCACGCTGCTCGAGCTTGCGCGCCACCCCGAGGTCCAGCAGCGCCTCCGCGAGGAGATCCGCACCGTCGGCCGCGACCTCAACTACGACGACGTCCAGCGGCTCGAGTTCCTCGACGCCGTCGTCAAAGAAGGGTACGTCCATCCCTTCCTGTCTTCTAGTTTTACGTCCTGCTCACTGTGCATTACGGACTTGCAGCCTCCGCCTGCACCCCGCCTCCCCGCAGACCGAGCGCGTCGCGCTCCGCGACGACGTCATCCCGCTCAGCAAGCCCATCCGCACGCCCTCCGGCGAGACGCTCAGCTCCGTGCGCATCAAAGCCGGGCAGGTCTTCCACATCCCCTTCACGACGATGCACGTCAACCCCGCCGTGTGGGGCGCGGACGCCGCGCAGTTCAACCCCGCGCGCTGGCTCACCCCGGGGGGCGTTCCGCCCCCAAGCGAGCTGCCGCACGGCTGGAGCGGGCTCGTGACGTTCTGCGACGGGCCGCGGAACTGCATCGGGTACCGGCTGGCGGTGTTTGAGTTCAAGGTGATACTCGCGACGCTGGTGAGGAGCTTGGAGTTTGCGGAGACGACGGCGTGTGTGGTGGAGAAGATCTCGCCGACGCTCCAGCCGGTCGTGGATGGTAGGGGCGGGCTGCTGCCGCTGCATGTGTCGCTCGCGGCGTGAACCCCCTACGTGCTTCCCGTTCTTGGCTCCTGTCGCTGGCGGCGAGCATACCCTCTTTCGTCGGTGTGCGGCAGTGTGTCGCTTGGACGGCCCATCTGTGGGCAAGAACCAACGGCCGACACGACACCAAAACCCGTTCCCCGTCTTCTTGCTCGCTCTCGTGTGCTCGGCGCTCTTTATCTGTACAGCAGCTTGGTGTAACGTCTCCGATCTCCTACTTGCTTCTCCCCTCTCGTTCTCGTTCTCGTTCTCGTCCTCAGCTCCGTTTGGTATACCGGCTCTACTTACGTTGCAGTTCTCGGTCGATAGTTCGCAGCGCGGTACATTACGATAGGTTTTAAGCGGCGGGGCCGGGGGCCGGGGGCTGGTGTGATACTCTACGCACGCGGATACATACGCTCTGGTAGTCGGCAGTTGGTAGTTGGTAGTGGTGTGGCGAGTTGGAATCCGGATGTAGGCAGCGATCTATCATACAGTAATGCGCAACACAAATTCTTGCATTTTCCACAGCATAGCATGGCGAGTGCTCCGTCACTGATTGCGATGTGCGCATGTACTCTACTAATACGTACATAGTCGCAACCGTCTGCTCCCTTCGCCCTTCTCCCTTCTCCCCGTCTGATGCAGCAGCCTACTTCTCCCCGAGCGTTCCTTTCGACGCACGCTTCTGCGCCCCCAGGCCCTTGTACTTCGCGCTGGCATTTGAGCCTCAAACGTTCACGCGCCCACGCGAATTAAACAAGCTCCACGATATTGTGCAAGTCCCGGACGATCAAGCGGAGCCCGTCTGCTTCCAATAAGTCCAGTCTCCAGGACCCCCGCTTCTGACTCTCGAGGGCATGCGGGGAACGAGAGAGGGGGAGCCCCTCCTTCCAATGGCCATACCGGGCGGCGAGGACAAACGAACGTCCGAACGCGGCACATGTCATGTGCAAGCGCTCTCACCCCCATGCGTGCGTTTAAGCTTTTTGCTACTGCGTCCGGCCGTGTGCTTCTAAAGGTCTGATTCCTGCGGCGGCGAGCGCACGGAGCTAAGCCCGTTGATTACACGTTATTCTTGATATTGGTACATGGTACATGGTACTGACTGACTTCTGACTCCAGGTCGGCAGGTCCGAGAGCTGCAGGAGGTGACGGCGCTGCGCTCGCGAAGCTACATACCTACCAATGACCATCAGTCCACTGACACTTCCATTGCCAAGTTCTCCAGGAAAGAGTCCCGTCCGGGCGACTGCAACTGCAACTGCAACTGCAGCCGTGCAGGCAACCAAACCGCACCGTGACCACCGCAGAAATCAGAACCTTCAACCCACCGTGCTCGGGGCTTGGGGCTGCGGGAAATTGGAATCCTGGGAAGTGGGAAGTGGGAACTTCCCGCGCTCGGGGCTTCGCCCGTCGGGCCCCGGCCGCTCGAATGGACGGACGAAGTTGGGAAGCGCGTTGTCAATTGATGAGAAAGATTTTGAGAGCTAAGAGAGCTGAGAGCGAACGTTAACCTTGAAGGCTGAGTGAACGGTGAGGGCCTGAGGCATATTATTATTACGAGAGCCCCGTGGGGGCCGATGATTCGTCGATAGATGTTACGGTAAGTGCTGTACCTTACTGATAGCAGCAAGCTTGGACTGCTGAAGCCCGGGACGCGGAAGCCTGCCCGGGACGCGGCACCTTGGGCCTCGGAAAACTTTTGAGGTCTCGCACGGGTGCTGATGCATGATGCATGATGTCCGACTTGTTGACGTCTGTTCTCCGCGGGTACGATCGTCGACCGTCGACTGCCTGTTGAACGTTGAACGTTGATGCGTAGTATGCGTCCGAATGCGCCCGTGCTCGAGTCGGATGAGCTCAGGCTGTTTGTCAACGTCAACGTCGCCGTCATGTCCGAGCTGGGACTATTAATTAGACGGCATGGCGTCGGTAAGTCGTTAATTGAGGAGCGTCGGGCGGCGGGGTGGACAGGTTCCGTAAGTTGTGACTTCACGATGCGTGATCTGATCTGTCAGGCTGGCCTGAGTGTTTACGCAAAGTAGTTCAGGGTGAAGACGGACTAACGCAGTGGCTGTTAGACTGGAATCTGGAGCCTAGTGGGATTAGCGACGTGACAGTCCGGTCATCAATGTGCACCTTAGGCTTCTCGACAGTGAGGAGTACTTATGGACTAGTCGCAGACGCGGTGCGCGCCATGTCGGGGGTTTCCATCGTTCATGACACAGTTGGCAAGCAGTCCTGCTCGATGAATGCCAGCCAGAGTCGCAGACATCTCGTATGGAGGCCTCACTCACCTCAGGCTGCATCTCCTCTCCTTCCCACGTAGGGTCCTCCAGAACCGGCGAACCGCAAATGAAATCTGACCAGCCTGAGCATCAGCAAGCTTCCGCGTCACCGCTACTACTAGCTAGGCTGGAACCTTCGCGACTGGCATCGTCTGGCCTCGTGCCTCCCCGGGCCCGCGCCCTGTACACTGATTCGCGGGACACAGCGAGCGTCCGCACCGCGCCTGGCCCACTTCATTTGCATTGTGCAAGGCCGTGCCAGAGGCGGGAGCTGTGCTCTCGCACCCGACCCGTCTGTAGTTCCGATCAATTGGTACTGTAACATCGCAGAATCTGCGCAAGTACGCACTCGCCTCGGGCAACGTGGTCCATGCATGTTCCATCCAGATTCCACTTCGATATCCGCACGTTGGGGTGCGAAGATTTGCCAGGCTGCTGCGTCGTGTAAAGCCGTGTCCGCCGCGGCGCGGCAAGTGGCTCAGAGTCCGAACACGCAACAGTCGCGACGCGCGAATCCGAACGGTCGACCGCGAGTTCCTGGGGTGTTCGGGAGTTGGTGGCCTGCGTGGTGTGCTCTTGGCGTTCGCTGCATCGTTCAGACTCGAACCACGACTGTGTCACTGCTCGCCGCTCGGAGCCCTCGGGGGAACGTCGAGCACGGAGTTGAGTGTTGTGCCGAGACAGCGGGATCCTGGCTTTGGCTTGAACCGTTGAACCATATGCAGTTGCAGTATCCCTGAAGGGCTTCCGCGCACGCGAGAAACATCTACGCTCGTGCCAGATGGAGAAGCGTCCGACGCCCAGACTCCATAGACCCAGACACCCAGTCGGCAGTCGCGAGGATCTGGATGGCGCAGGGTCGGGTCCGGGCGAAACGATACGGCTGGTCGAACCCTGAGGCCTGAGGCCCGAGGCCTGAGTCGGCGAGATGGAGGTGAGGGCAATATAGATCGCATCATAGACGTCGAGGCCGCTGCCGCTGCCATCAGTCGACGACGGACCTCAAGATTAATTTTCGGGTTACGGCTCATGACGACATCGACACCTCCGCTGGACAGCTCTGTCACCTTCTGTCACCTGTGGATGGCTTGCTGTACGCACTACGCACTACGCACTGGCGGAGCAACTGGGAATCAGCACACGGTACCGGGCATGACGATATCTAGACTGCATGGCAACCTACGAAAGCTGGACATTCGACACGGGCCACGGCTACATGGCGAGCTTGGAGTCTTGGACTGCATCCGACTCGCCGACGGCCGTACGCGCTGTGGAGGAGCAAAGTTGACCCGCATCCGGGTACCTCGAAAGACGAATAGACTTACGATATGATTTGATGGGAAGACCGTAGAGCGTGTCGCTCGCGAACCGCGAACCGTGACAGATGATGGCGACTGCCGCCGACGCGCCGTATGTCAAGCTGCAGACGCGGGTTCAACGTTCAGTATTCATTGCTGGAACGCTGAACGCTGAACGCTGAATGGAATCGCTCAATCAGCACTCTGTTGGTAATGCGGCAGGAGGGGTTGCGAGGGGCCAGATCTAGACTTACAGCACATACTGTACAGTGACAGGGCGAATCTCAGGCTGCCGCAATACACCGATGGTACGATGATCTCGACCTCCCCGACGATCCTGGCGAGTGACTTGTGGCGGCGGCCCCCCCGGACCCTTACAGACCCTTACCCGTCGATCCCGATGCCCGATGACTGTCAAGGTTGTAACTTGTGCGGGGTAAGTATACCTACGTAGCAGGCGACTCAACGCGATGATGCCGCGGTCCGCCTGGCCGCTTTCCCGCTTTCGCTCTCGCAAAACGAGACACGAGACACGGGCCGATAGAGCGTGCTGAATGCGACGTCGACGCCGGTCGGACGGACAGACAGGGTGCAATGATGCGCAAGCAGACCGGCAGTACGTATACGTTCAGCTGCGCATGCCGTGGACCGTCGGCGGAGAGGAGGAGCGCGCCACTGAGGCCTGAGGCAGGCGCATCACAGCTCCGGCGACGTGTACGTATACTTACGCGGGGTACATACCGACCGCTGTAAGTACGCCGCCATCAAACGTCCGGGGCGAAAGACGAGGGCCCTCGATGGCCACACGATGCCTCATGGCGGGCGGCTCGTCTGGAGTCGCGCATCGGCGGGCCAGATCTAAGTATGTAGCTCACACATCACGGTACTGGCACCCATAGTCGAGTCACCGTCGACGGATTCGGGCTGGCTGGCTGGCTGGCTGGCTGGCTGAATGCGGACCCAGGCGGCAGTCGATGCGCGCCCGCCGCCGGTGCCGACGTCAGACTGGCAGCACTGGGATAAGTACCCGGCGGTTGGGTGTTCCCCGCCTCGATCCGGACGACGACACCGCGACGGCGAGTCGCGACCATCTGGCCCCAGCTGGGTCTGGCCGCTGGCGGGGGACTGGAGTCCTGCGAAGGCGGTTGATCGTCCGACGTTGCGACGGCCCATACCTACGTGAACGTCAGAAGATACGCTGCACGCACGCACCATTGGATTCAGGAGCCTACAGCATTGGCAAGCGGCGAATACGGCGGCCGTCGACGTTCGAACTGCTCCCCGACACGACGGCGACACCTAGGTCCTGGAACGAAGGAACAACATCAGCGATCGCCCCGACATCCCAGGCTCAGGGTGCAGATGCCAGGAATTCCAGGACTCCAGGGTCGCGCTGCGGTCACCGTTAGACGTGCAGCGATGCCGAGCGGCGAGCGTCGGGTGGAACACCAGAAGAGCGAAATTTTTGCATCCATCTGCAGACGGATGCCGTAACGCGTCCAGGACGGGCGGTGGGGCATCCTTCCCGGGCTCGCGTGTCTGCCCTGGCTGCCTGAAGTTCCTCAATCGTGTTCGTAGACGTTCCCGCGCTCAGCGATGTGCGCAGTTCGAAGCTCGAGCTTCGAGGACCAGTCGAGGTGCACGCTGAATTCGAAGGGGGCCCTTGAAAATTTCGTGGCTTCGCGCCGTGATTGGGGACGTGCCCGCCCGGGTTGCGCTAGTCCAAAGCGAGAGCGGCGAGCTGGAGGCCACGGCTGCTTGCTGGCGGGGAAGGATGCGGGTACGGCGGTTGGGCGGGGTTCGCAGTCGCGGTGGTTTGGAACTTCGGGGAGCATGCTGGTGGCTGGAGAACCTGTTCAGGGCTGTGGACCCTGTGCGCGCAGTCAGTAGACGTGCAGACCTGGGTTCCCTGGTTCTGTGCCGATGGCTGGCAGCTCCCCGAGCCGCAGAAGACATGTCTTCCTGCCAGTGGCAGTCGTATTCTATCGCCGCATGGGCGCGGCTGGTGGCACGACATACGCGTTTCCTCGGGCTTATTCGTGCTGTAAGAGGGCTTATCCGTCCCAACGCGGGTTATCTGATTACGGAGGCAATATTCGCGGTGGACCGCGGAGGCCACAGCTTCGATCCGATGACCCTGAGCTGCAGTCGAACAAGGAAGAAGAGGACGACAGCGGGCGTTTCTGGACGGCGAAATCAGAGTGGACGACGATGCTTCTCCAGGCTCCTGCCCGGAACGAGCAAATTGAACCTTCCGCGCGCGCCCACAGACGAGAGGACTCCGCTGCGAGAAGCACGTCTCGCAAGGCGGAAAGGATGCGCCTGGAGGGTGTATTGAGCGCAGTACGAGGCACGACGCGTGGTAAGTGGACACGAATGGGACCCGAAGAGACGGAGGACTGACGTCTTCACAGAAAGTTCTTGGGAGAGAACGCAGTCATCTCCGCCCCGTGCGCGAGGCCCCGCCGCGAGCCGTCCCAGAAAGGCGTCCGCAGCGACATACGGGGCACGCAGGCGTAGGTCAGGGTGGCGAAGAGAGGAAGCGGAGGAACGCGTCAGGTCGCGCACCGAGGCCCGTGCGCGAGTGCGGGGCAGCAGAGCCAGGCCGGGGGACTCTGTTCGGTCGGCCGGCTGCTCGATGGGGCGCAAAGTCCGCGCGTCCGAGCAGCACGAGCGAAGGCACGCGGACGCCCGTTGGCAGCAAGCCACCTAGGGAAGGAAGTCGGAGGCTCAGATCCTCATATATCCCCGAGCCTGCATGCTCCCCGTCCCCCGTCCCCGTCCCCCGGCCTCCCCAGCGCGCATACAGCCTGCCTCCGCTCCCTGCCTCGTGTCTCCCCACCACCATCACAGGTCAGTCCCGCTCTCCTCCCGCGAACGTCGACGCCCGCTCACCCATCACAGCTCGACGCCGCCACACAGGCAACCATGGTTCAATGGCAATCTCCCACAGAGATCGCGAAGGACGGAGGTAAGCCGCCGCATTCATCCCGCGGACTCACGCCCTGACGTCTCTTCGTCCACGCCGCAGTCGTCTTTGACAAGTTCATGCATACCCTGCTCGGACTCTACATGTACGTCGACCGCTCTTCGATGTGTCGTCGGCGACGTCCGTCAACGCGGGCACTCTGCTCACGTCGCAGTACAGCTGGGAGTTCATTACTTCGCTCTCCTTCGACTGGCAGTACATCAGCGGCAAGAAGAAGTTCAAGTGGCCCCTCGTGCGTTTGTTCCCTGTCGCTCTTCTTTCACCCAATGCTCACGTTGTCTATACCTGCAGATCTTCTACTTCTCGGGCCGCTATTGCCTGCTCTTCGCGCTCATCGGCATGTAAGTCTTGTTCCTGCTCGTTGTATGCGCTTTGCACTGACTGTTCTTTACCTTCTAGCGCGATCGCACTGAATGTGACCGAGTGCGTCACGTACGGCCTCCGTGCTGTCCCTCTGACCTGACCTTCGTCTGTAGGCCCGTCAATTGCCAGGCCCTCTACACGTACAATCAGCTCTTCGGCAACGCGACCATAGGCTTTGCGAGCATCAACCTCTCCCTCCGCACGTGAGTATATGCGTCCTCGTCGACGTTATTTCCGCCCTTCTCACTGCGTGATCATCTAGCATGGCTGTATGGTCCATGTCCTTGTGGGTCGTCGTCCCGCTGATCGCCATCAGCCTTGGGCACTGGTCGCTACTCCTCCACGGTCAGTGTCTTTTCTCTTCGTGTACACATGCAGCTCGCTGACCCATTATGGCGCATAGGCATCTTGCTGACCTCCAGCTGGGTGGACGGACAGGGTTGCGTCATCACCACCACGAGCAACACTATCCTGGCCGCGACATTCATCTATACGATGTGCTTCGATTTCCTCGTGCTCACCTTGACGGCCATCAAGTTGGGGATCACAGGCACGCCGAGGCGCGATAGGTCGAGGATCGTCATCCTCATCTTCGACGATGGTCTCATCTTCTTCTTGGTTGCGTAAGTTACTTATCTCATGCTATGTGTTGCGTTTCTCATGCTTCTCTCACAGGTTTGGCGCGAACGTCATTGCTACGGTATGTACTCTTCCTCATATAGTTCTGCGAGGTTCGCTGACATGACTTAGTCCTTCATGGTCGTCAACCTCAACGCGGTCATGTCGATCATTGCCAACGTCCCGGCGGCGGTGGCCTCTACAGTAAGTCTCCCGCCCTGTTGTGAGACATCCTGCTGATCAGGGAATAGATCGTGTCATGTCGTGTAGTCCGCCGTCTGACCAACTACACGACTGAGGGGGCAGAAGTCTTTGGGTAAGTCCTTGATTCAACTGTCTTAATCCACGTTATGCTGAAATATATGCGTCCAGATCAACGCATGCCTCGACGCTTGCCTTCACGCGCAGTCGCCTCACTACTCGCGGCATCTTCAGCGAGAAGAAGCCTGGGGTGGTCAACGTGCAGGTCAGTCCACCATAATTTGTTGCTTGAAGTCATGTTCTCACCATGGCACGCGCTGTTGTAGATGGACACCTTTGAGGCGGCACCAGGCGAGCACTCGCCGTCCGACACGGTGTCGGTCTCCACGTACGACGTCTCTGGTCAGAAGACCAAGCGCTGCCAGGTCGAGTCCTTCGTCCAGGACATCGAAGCGTCGCCGATCGAGGAGTACAAGGCCCCGCCCTTCCAGTAGAGGCTGCGTGTCCCCCTCATACCCTCCCCTTCTTGGTCGCTACCGCCTCGTTGCCCTCGCTTGCATATCGTCATAGGACATAATCAATGCTACGTCCATACGAGTTCGCTCCTTCATTCCGCGCTCATTGCTCATACCCCACGCATACACACACGCTCATGGCGCGCATACACTCAGCCCGTTCTCCTCGTCGGCGTTCTCGGCGATTAGGTGGCGCAGCTCATTCTTCCCCGCAAGCACCGCGCGTCGCCGCTCGCCGTCTGGCACGTCGATCTGTACAGGGAAAATCCGTCCAGGAGGGGGGAAGGTTTGGCTGATGGTGGTGGGATTGGGCGTGGTCGCAGCCTCTTCATCCCCGTCGATCATCGCCCTTGTCCCGGCTCGCAGTGTATCGTTGCCCATGGGCTTGGACTGTTCTCGAGTTGGTGGTGCCGCTGTCGTTCTGTTCTTGTTGTCGCCGTCGTCCTGTACCTCCGTCTACCTCTCTGCATCCTCCCTCCTCTGCATTCCCTCCTCCCCCTCCTTGTACCATGTCTCGCCTGTCCAAGTCATCTTGCATCGCACGCCGCTCTCACCCTCGTTCATCGTAAAGTAGTCGCACTCATATCGTCACTGGGATCGTTCGCTTTCCAAGCATACTCATAGTTTTCGTAGTTTTCGCTGTATAGATTTGATGTACAAGGCCAAAATTCCATTGTATCATAGTTCTTAACGTTTTTGCGATGGAGCCAGGACGCTTGTTGGCCTTGTGTCAATGATTGAGAGCAGTCTGAGTGAGTTCGTTTCTGTAAACCTTGAGGAGCGTGGGCTGTATGCAGTATGGCGAGGCCGCCTTTGGGTCGCTGACTTGGAGCGTTCAGACGTTCAAGATCGCTGAATGTGTTATTGTCTTCTATTCCTGATGTGTGCAACCCCAAGCATCCTGTCCAAATCACGCGTACAGTATGGGCGTCCCTCTCGCCGCAGCTGTTAGAGGTATGCGCACTGCGCCGATTACTATTCGTCGCTATATGTTGGTGTTCCCAGGGGCAAGTAACATACCCACTCTCCCTTCCTGAGCACCCCGTCCACGATGGGATGCCGCGTGCGTCACTCAGAAGTACTGCTCCTCCATCCATGATCCTGCCCTGTCCCCGTCCGAGTTTGTCGTACATCGAGCTAGGGCGAGGTCGGACGGAGTACAGGACTCGATATATATAAGCTCCATCACGTCGAAGAGGCTCTCGGGATCGGTCTCTCTCCCTTGTGGGCCGCGTGGCCTGACCATGTGGAATGCGACTCGGACTCGGACGCAGAGCTACTCCGCTACGTACCTTCATAGCTCCAAGTGCGCGTCACAGTCAGTCGGGTGGGCGTGCATGCGGTCCCCTAGTGTCCACGGTCCGACCGAGGAGACTTCTGCCCGAGGATAGGATCCGTGTCGGGGACGGTCACTGTATTCGACGGACGGCGGCGAAGCTCGAGAGGTCGAGAATCAAGAGTTTGCAGGCACGCGCCCTCATCATCACAGATTTGGCGTGGATCTTGGGCCGGATTACAACGGGTATACAATCGGTTACAATGGATTATAATGGCCTTTTAATGGATTGCGTATGTACAATTGTTTACCTACCTTTTAATCGCATCGCGTAACTTGCAAGTGTCATGCAATCGGTACAATAATTCCAGAAGTTGCAAGGCCAAATAAGCCAGAGGTCATTGCAGTGGGTTGTAAGCTGTTCAAATTGTCTCACTGAGTTGCGGTAGGGACTCTCAGACTATCGAGCATGATATATAAAAGAAATCAGGATATATTGTCATATCAACGTTACAGGCATAGTACTACTGCAAATAACG
>ML211438.1:0-27597 GCA_004369055.1 Polyporus arcularius HHB13444
CTGTCCATCTCCGAGCCGAAGACCGCAAACGGCGATGTCAGCATCACCGCGTCCGTCAAGGTCACGAACACCGGCAGCGTCGCGGGCACCGAAGTCGTGCAGCTCTACGTCTCGCTCCCGACGACGTCCGAGCTCACGCACCCGCCGCTGATGCTCAAGGCGTTCGCGAAGGTCGTCGACCTCGCCCCGGGCAAGAGCACGACCGTCACCCTCGCGCTCGACAAGTACGCGGTGTCGTACTGGGAGGAGCGCATCGCGCGCTGGGTCGTCGAGGACGGCGTGTACCGGGTGCGGGTGGGGAGCAGCAGCGCACCGGCCGCGCTGAAGCTGTCTGCAGAGTTCAAGATACCCAAGGGCTTCGAATGGAACGGAGTGTGATCTGTAGCGACTACCTGTGGGATACTCATGTAAAGTTGTACAGCTAACAAATGGACTACAGGTATGATACGATGCTACCTATGTAAGCAAACTGAAGGTGAAGCGACGCAATCAACCTCGACGATTTACAAGACCCGAGAATAACTGGCATATGCGCGAGACCGTATCACGATAAGTGTATGCTGAACACGACAAAGATAACTAAGGCTAGCATGACACGGGCTCCCTAGCTGGTGGGGATGGGTAGCCAGCCGTCCACGGACACATGAAAACAGTGCGGAAGAATTGACCAAATTCCATCGGAAGCCTTCGAGAGTACACGCCGGCAAGTCTGGCATATCGCCGCAGAACTACCTGCTGCAGATATCGCTGGTCCGCTTCGCAGTCCCGCTGCAAGTGATAGACTTGCAAGCTCCTGAATCACACCGCCTTTGACTGCCTGCTTGCACTGATTAGGGGAGGCGCATCCCGGACGGGGTATCTCTAAAAACAACCTGGCGACGAATCCAGCCGCTATTCTGGTTGCAAGAACTTGGCCAGAGATAACTGTCGCATGGTCTCCAGGGGGCAAGCCCGCCGAGAGGACGAAAGTGCCCCTTTGAGGGTGAGTCTCCGGATAGACCTCGTCCGCGAAGTCGCAACACTGGAGGAAGGCTGTGGGCAGAATGGAAGGTGTATCCGTCAGCCGTGCGAGCTGCACCGCTGTGATGGCATCATGGGAATCGGTGGAGGTCACGTAGCGCGCACGCCCGTCGGTGTCTCTCCATGCCTTGAGCGTGATGGGATGGTATTTCTTCAGCCGGGCAAGGGCAGGATTCAAGACGCCGGGGACGTTGTACTTGTGTCCCATTCGGACGAGGGATGCGACGACGGGAAACGGCACAGGGATGATCTCATCGAGGTCGTAGTAAGGGCTGCAGACGTAAAGTCAGACATAGCGTTGAATCAAGATCAGCGTTGAGATGCACTTTTTACCGCAACAAAGGACCAGGAGTAACTGGCGCATGTCTTCGGCGCTGTCCGATACATGGACCGCCTCACAGCCATCCACAGCCTCCGGAACGGAAGAGCAAGGTAAGGAGAAAATATCGCGGAAAACCTCGGAGTGCTGAGCGAGGATGCTTTTGTGGATGCGGAAAGCGATATTCTGTGCGATGATGATGATGTTGCCATCGGACAACCAGACTTGGTCGTCTCTGACCCAGTTGGAACTCGGCTGAGCAGTCGTTGATCCCGAAAATTCCATGGTCAAGTCGCGGAGGTGCTGGCGGTTCTCAGGAGACCGTAGTTAATAAGTATCTGTGCTGCGGCAAGCGCGAAGTGCCGGGCCCACGCGTGAAGTCACACGCACGTGAACTGTGACTATCTTGATGGGACGTTCAGATCCCTCGTAGCAAGCAGACGACCTCATCCACGGTCCTACACATACATCAGCGGAGGACTTCGACCTTTCCTGAGTCAGTTCCCATGAACGGTGGCTACGTACGTCGCGCTTCGTGTGAGGATTGTCCGAGAGCACTGCTTAGGCGGCTCGAGTGGAACGGAGTGTAGTAATGGTGACCTACATGCAGATTTGTCACCACACACTCAATACGCTTCGATCCCGATCGGACTCCCTCCATCACCCGATATCGTGGTTAGCCACAGGATGGACGCCTTTTCCGCGGACATACAATGTTGTGAACACGCCCGTGGGTCATGCCTTCTCGTCTAGTCGCTCACGGAGTCAAGTAAGTATCACCATCATTTGCCCTGGGTAGCCGTGGTTCCCCGGCGTGCGTCAACGCGCTAGGCCTCAAACCACAGCGATCCAGTGATAACCGGGGACAGCGGAGATGTGGCTATGCTCGATGCGTTACAGGTTACTTATTTGACATCGACCCACGTCCTGTCCCGCGTTTGGTACAGCGTGCGCGACGATCGCACTGGATCCCCTTCAACGATGTAGGAGCGCGCCCGCTCTTCTCGCACCATTCGTCCTGCACACCTCAGCGAAGTTGTGTTTTTGAGAGCTCACTTCCGTTGCGGTTGTCGGGACGTCTGTCCGGGCAGTGGAATCTGGACTAATTTCATATTCCCTCAGATACTGGTCGGGCACGCTTCAAGCTCCGCAGCGCCTGCAGGACGGGTTTATAGCTCTATGGGTCGTCGAGGCCGACCTGCAACCAACCTTGAACAATCTGCACCTCTCGCCTACCACTCGATTACAATGGTTCCGAAGATGCAATACGGTGCGTATCTACCTGATATGTCTACTCCCGAGCTCGCAGGTTGGGATCCAAACTAATACATAGTCGCGTCTCCCGCAGTCCGTCTCGGCAACTCAGGGCTCAAAGTCTCCCGCATCATCTTGGGATGCATGTCCTACGGGGACCCTCAGTGGCAAGGCTGGGTCCTCCCGGAGGAGGAAGCCCTCGAGCATATCAAGTTTGCGTGCGTCTCATTTACTCCCTGCCAACCTTGGCTATACTGACGGATCACATTCTGCAGGTATGACCACGGTATACAGACGTTCGATACTGCGAACGTACGTCTGCCTACATAGTACTAAGCAAAAGTCACCAAGTCACCTGCTGATTGCTCTCGCAGTCGTACTCGAACGGCCTGTCCGAGAAGATATTGGGCAATGCAATGAAGAAGTACAACCTGCCTCGGGACGAGCTCGTCATCATGACGAAGGTACAGAAGCCGCTCGCTGTCCGGCAGCTGCCAATGAAATCTCACTGGTGACTTCTCGCGTATACATAGGTCTTCTCTCCGGTGATGCACGAAACCGGAATCGACTTCTTCGCCACCGGGAAACGGCCGGAAGACTTCGGGGTCATCAATCAGTACGGACTGAACCGCAAGGTGAGCTTACATGCTCGACTTCTCTAAGACTAGTGGAGTAGAACTGATGCCGTGTGCAGCATATATTTGACTCCGTGAATGCAAGCTTGAAGCGCCTCCAGGTCGACTATATCGATGTCCTGCAGTGTAGGTCGTCCCTCAGGGCGCCGTCTTTACCAGTCTTCGAATGATCGTGTTCCGCTTATAGGCCACCGTTTTGACTACGCGACACCCATAGAAGAGACCGTGAGTGATTGCTATCCCGGCTCGTCATATGTCACGTTGAATTGGACCGGTGGGGCTTTTCAGATGCAAGCTCTCCATGACGTCGTGAAGGCGGGGTACGTTCGGTATCTCGGGATGAGCTCCTGCTACGCCTACCAGTGTACGTATCGTGCCCCGACGCTCAGAAGTACTACTCACGAATCCCGCTTCGCTAGTCCACCAGATGCAGAGTGCGTCTTCTTTGACACTACGCCTGGGAATGTCTGACCGATGCTTCGCAGACTATGCCATCAAAAACAAGCTCACGCCGTTCATCTCGATGCAGAACCATTACAGTCTCCTTTACCGCGAGGAAGAGCGCGAGATGTTCCCGACGCTCAAGGTGTGTACCAATACCCGTGAATTCTGAAGCGCTCTTACATTATACATGTCTCCAGCTTTTCGGCGTCGGTGCTACTCCATGGTCTCCGCTCGCACGAGGACTTCTCACCCGACCTCTGAGTACCGAGTCGAAGCGCGCTGGCTCTGATAGGTATGTCCCCGACCAGATGTTCTGCATGCGCAAGCTCTCAATACTCTATGACGAGGCTTCTTGCGTGGTATCAGAACGACGCGACCACGAACATCATCTCCAGGTGTGCTGTCCGGCCCTGCGGATTGCCCTCTCCGGCTAGGTTCCTGACTTCGCTTCTCACGTACAGAGTCCGGGAAGTCGCGGAGCGCAAGGGTGTAAGCATGGCGCAGGTTGCGATTGCGTGGACGCTGTCAAAGGATGGCGTGTCCGCGCCGATCATTGGCTCGACTAACTTGAAGAACCTCGAGAATATCATTGGTGCGCCTGATACTACAAATTAGTAAGTATGCCGCCACAAGGTCTCACTGCATTGGTTTGCTGCAGGCGCTCTGGATGTGACGCTCACTGCTGAGGAGATCAAGTCTCTCGAGGAGCCTTATCAGCCCATGAACGTGATCGGGCATTACTGAACTTCTCTATGGCAGTAAGTACTACTTACGCGCAGGCATACTTATGGCCACTGGCGAAGCTTTGCTGTATAGCGCACTTTCAATCAGTTTTGTATCCAATAACAGCGAGGATTTTACCCCGGCAAAGTATATCGCCTGACAAATCGTGCCCGTCGTGATAGGACGAGTTTGTTGCTGTTTGGCAAGAGCAGCATCAAATGTCCCAATGCGGCAACCTTAGCGCGGACGATTTGTGGGCGGCTGTATCCTTGCTCCAAACGTTCAAGTCCTGTCCTTTCCGTCATAGATTGGTTTCGTCTGGTCTCCATAGCATCTACTCGAACGCTGCTGCATGTCTTACGACTTTTTGGAGTGGTGGAACTGGGTCCTGTCCGAGGAAGAAGAGATCGCCCACACCCAGTTTGCGCCGTGAGTCGTTTTGCATTCATCGCCATGACAGGGCTCTGACTTCCCTCCGAAAGCCTCAATTATGGCATTCAGACCTCCGTCATCGCGAGCGTGGGGTGGCGGTTTTGTGTGGTTGCATAACGCACTGAAAGTTGACGATATCTATATGTGATCGAACGGTCACTCCGAGATCGTGCTGGGCAACGCCATGAAGAAGCTAGACCTACCCCGTGAAAGACCTCATTGTTATGACGAATGTGAGTCACTTCGCGCTTCTTTCGACTCTCAACGACCAAGTGCTCTACGCTCCAGGTATCACGCCCCCGTCATGCCAAAGCCGGTATCAAGGAAAACTGCGGAAATCACCCGAGGATTTCGAAGTGCCTACGCAGGAGGGCTTGAGCCGCACGGATGCGTCTCTACCGTGCCACCGTAGTGCATATTGATTCCGTCAAGACTAGCCAAGAGCGGGTGCAAGTCGACTACACAGCGCGAGATGTTCTCGATTATCAAGGTGCAGCTTTTGTCTCACCGCTTGTGTCTTGAGGACTGCTCACCCCCCGGCCTTGTAGATGTTCGGAGTCGGCTCACTTCAGTGGTCCTCCTCTTGGGCGTCGGCTACCGACTCGTGCCGCCATTCGAGGCCACTCTCCGCAGCAAGACAGACGACTATAAACCCAGTTTCACTGGCACATCTCGTTCATTGCTGAGACCCTCATGAGCAGGTAGGCACTCCTCCAGATGCTCATCCCGTGCTGCTGATAGGCACATGCAGGCAGGTTTGATGAGCTCGCGAAGAAGGGCCTGAGCATGGCGTAACTCTGCATGGCGTGGATTATGGCTCGCGGCGAGCCCGGGTGTCACCGCGCCGATCATCTGGACGACAAGATTAGCCAACCTGGAGGACATCTTGAGTGAGCATCGCGCCGTATTTGTGCTGGGAGTATGCGGCTGATACGGGCGTTCTTCAGGCTCTCTCGACGGCACCCTCACGAGCGTCGAGATGAAGTATCTCGAGGAGCCGTACCAGCTTATGCACATGATCTATGCATGTTCGTCGCAATCTTGTGTGCATATTCTCCGTTGAGGCTTGGATGAATAACGTATTAGAAGCCATCGTTCGTCATGACCAGATCGTACGGCATGGTTCAGCCACAAATATACACCATCCGCTTGCTTGTCGACCGAGAAACGGTCGACACGACGAAGACAAGGAGACAAGACATGCTGCGGATCCAACTCATTATTTTAATCAGATGATATGTCTCACCATAATGGCAAGGGACGCGTTGCGGACCGGAGCGCAAGAGCCTTCGGCCAGTGGCAAATCCGCACTGTGGTCAGACTCAGTGAGCGCCCGAGCACGGGCCCTATCTCCCCGACCCTCAGCGTATTCCACATCTTTGGTACGTGCTCCACTGGTCGATGCACTGTATAGGCTGCGTACAGCGGTGGACTGAAGAAACTCGCCCGACCTGCCCGCTCTTGCCACCGCGTGTCGTGTGAACGCGCAGTGGGGCGCCCGTTCGGAACAAAGGAAGCATTCGCTTCAACGATGGTCCGTGGACAATGGAAGGCTTTTGCGCTCAAATTATGACAGAACCCCCGTCCGTAAGTCGCGTATAAGTATGAGGGAGGCCTGAACGCCTTTCTCGCCTTGAGGCGCGGAACGCTCATTGCATACGGTATGCAGGGCTGTTGCACCGGTTGCTGATAATATGCTGATTCCCCATATCTAGAGATACCCTGCGAGCTCCTCCATTAACTATGTTCTCGCCACTCTTCCGCCACGGCACTCCTGCCCAGGGGATCCACCGCCTCCCGGACGAAATCCTTACGATAATCTTCTCGATCCTTGTCGAAGCAAAGGATGACCGCCACTCGAGCACCTGGCTCTCCCATGTTTGTTCTAGATGGCGAAATATCCTCCTCCACATGTCAGGATTCTGGGTGACCGCGCTCTGGTATCTGCTCGATGACGAGCTCGGCTCTTGCCAGTGGAATAGTCGAAGAGACAACATTGTGCGGATGTGCGTTTCACGTACCGGCTCCCGTCCGCTCGCCCTCTCTTTCGGCTACACCCTACCCCCGGCGATGTGGGAACTGCTCAGTCCTCACTTTGGACGAGTTGCTCGTCTGCAACTCTATCTTCCAGTGGCGCAACTACGCCAGGCACACCAGGTCATCGGTTCAAGCATGGGCAGCCTGAAATGGTTGTGCCTTCGTTCCTGGGACTGGGACGACGGCCGCGAGGAGGTTGTGGAAGCTGCCGGTCTCGCACCCTGGGACGACAGCGCACTTCCCGCCCTTGGCACAATCATTCTCGCGCCGGCGGTCTTCATTTCTGCGTGCGTCGTCAAATCCCTCACCGATATCACACTCGTCGGGGGTGTCCCACGACAGGCATTCGCGTCTTTCGTCGAAGCGTTCCGAAGATGTCCGATGCTCGAAGAACTGTGTATGAGACACTACCATCTCGTAGGAGCAGGGACGCTCACCGCCAGCACCCCAATCGTTCTTCCGCGTTTGCGAATTCTGGACGTCGAAGACAGTACCGGAAGTCTGCACCTCATCCGCTTATTCCTCGAACGATTCGACATCTCCCACCCCATATGCTTCGTGCTGGATGGCGGAGACTTCGATGGAGACATGAGCCAGTGGCGCACGTCTCTCCCAGGGCTTTACCCAACCTCGCGAATCGACACGGTGTCGCTTCGTGTCCGGCTTCACGTGGGGAAAGACATAACAGACGACGGCTGGATTCAACTAGAGGGACGCAGCGTGAGCACCTTGTGCTTTCGCGAGCGGCACATAGAAGCTCCGGCAAAGCGACTCGCGAACATCAGGCACTTCCTCAACGGGCTCCCCCGCAATGTACACACGCTCTGCTTAGACGTCGTGCTCCTTCCTGAGGGAAAAGGGCAAATGCCTTCACTGCACGAATCAATCTCGAGGTCAATGATCGACGCCCTGCGCGGCCTGCGCACCCTCAAGCTGGCCGCATCGACAGCGAAGCGTGACGCTCTGGAAGCGTTCTTCGAGCACGCCGCGAGGTCAACCGCGGACGGGAGCATGGCCGAAGGCTCACGCTTCGAGCTGGTATGGGTGGTGGACGAAGAGCCCGCGCCGCGCGTTTTGGATGAAGACGAATGGCCGGAGGATGTCGAACCTCGCTCCGCGGCTGAGATCGAGAAGGATCTGGCACTTCTCCTGGACATCGTCGCCTCCTGCCCTCCGCGCAAGACGTGGTCTCTGATGCTTCAGCTGCAAGTGAGGCCGGAGACCAAGCTGTTCGATGCTGTGTGGCAACGCTGGACGCGGGATCCCAAGGGGCGCGGTTGGGAGGACGCGGCGATGGAGATCACGACTGTCAGGGCGCTGGCTCCGGTGGTGAACGATATGGTTCTGATTTTTGGTGACACAAAGCTGCAGTTAGGCGAACTGACGATATCGTAGTAATGAGTCTTGCAGGTAGTACTATATTACTTACATATACTTATACTCACTTCGGTGACGCTACTTATACTTGTACTGCACTTTTTTCGAAAGAGCACGAGAGCGAATGTTATTCAGAATAAGTCCTGGTCGTCTGCCAGTACTACGGAAACGGCGAGAATCACTGTCTGGGGAGGCGGAGCGCGACTCGGCTAACGCGTGACCTAACGCGACGGTGACTTGAAGCGCCGACTGGTTTCCTTTCCGCAACCACCACCCTGCCACCTTTCGTCGTGAAACAGTTCAGTAAGTGTTTGAGTTACCCCGCTGTGCGACTCGATTCTCACTGCACAACCACAGGATGGATCCATCACCCCGGCCTCCTAAGAGACCACGCGTCGACTCGGAATCCGCTACAGCCAAACCTTGGATCGCAGACTCGCAGGTGTGGTTTGACGATGGGAATGTGATACTCGTGGCGGAAGAGGTTGCGTTTCGGGTATACAAGGGGGCACTTGCGCAGTTCTCGAACGTTTTCAGGGCCCTCTTCTCTCTACCGGCTCCGGAAACCGACCCGCATGCAAGCCGAAACGACGCGGAGCAATTCGACAATGTCCCGGTGGTCCATCTTGCGGACTCCCATGTCGATATCAAGCATCTACTGCTCACTTTGTACTGCAACAAGAAGTGAGTGCCGGCACATTCCTGTCACCTGTACCGAATGAAAGTCTGAAGCTCGTGCAGCTATTACTGCCATAACGGAAAGCCCTCAACCCCTGAATTCTCTGTTCTCTTCGCCCTCGTCACCCTCGGAGACAAGTACGACATCCCCCATATTTTGGAGGAGGCTCTTTCCTGCCTACAGCGCTATTACGCTCCCACTCTCGCGCAATGGCGGAAGGTCAAGAATCGGGCCGATTACGTCAAGACCAACCCCGAGGATGCCATGGCAGTCATCCGCATCGCCCGAATCACAGGTCAATTTGATCTCTTATCCCCGGCATTTCTTGTGTGCACGACGCTGCGCAGCCAGCTTCTGGACAAAATGGGCGAACCGGACGGTCTCTCCAAGGACGATGTCATGCGCGTCATCGAGGGAAGGGTGGCACTTTCGCGCCGTTGCAACGCACACGATCTCCTCCTGCGCGAATGGTTGTGGAGAAACCCCATGTTATGCACCGTGACTTGCAAAACTAATCTCAACGCTCTCCTGCGGACGCCGCTCTTCGTCGACTTCGTCGACGCGATCGCTCGTGAGGACGTCAACAGCTGGGACACCAAGCTCAGGCAGGCGAAGCTTTGCAAACGCTGTCACAAGACGCTCGTCCAGGAGATCAAGGGGCACTGTCAGCAGCTATGGGACTACCTGCCGGCAGCGTTCGATTTGGTTCCTGCGCCGGAGGAGCTTCCAACGCATCGTCAGCACCTTGGCACCATATCGTCGCAACTTGCGAATACTCACAACTCAACCACGGAAGACTCTTCCTCTTCTGATTCCTCCGACTCCTCCGACTCTTCTGATACCTCCGACTTCGACTCCGATTCTGACTCCTCGACGGATAGTTCGTCCTCGTCCTCGAGTTCGGATTGACAGGCGCTTCAAATACTGCGCTCGCCGTTATCCATTCGAAACTTGACCATCGTCGGTTAGAGTGAGTATGGCTGTCATGATGTGCTCCGAGTTGGATGCTATATGGGCGCAAGATCTTGGAAGTCGGGACGCATTCCGATAGCCGAATCCCCTTCGAGTTGTCCTCGAACCGGTTGATTTTATGTACGTACCTTGTAATAATTGATGTGGTCTCCCAAATTATCAACGCGCGCGCTGTCCGCGAAGTGTTGTGAAAGTGATTTCTTTTTGTCTATGGTCGGACTACGGACTCGGTTTACCCGGCGACTATGCGAAGTCGAACAGGCGCCTACTATCGATTTACCTCTACCACCATGTCCGGCAGCCCATCTCGCAAGCGACCACGTCCCGAAGCCGAGGAAAGTATCTCACAGACAGTCACAGTAGGGGAGCCACAGAGAGACGAGGAATTGTGGCTGTCGGACGGAAACGTCGTCGTCGTTGCTCAACACGCCGTCGCGTTCCGCGTCCACAAGAGTCTGCTCGCCCAGCGTTCTGAGGTCTTCCGGGATCTGTTTTCTCTCCCGAGCAGCGGGACAGAAGAGACATTGGACGGCTGTCCAGTTGTTCACCTTATCGACCCGCCGGACGACCTCCGTCATCTGCTCTCTGTACTTTGCTGCGGCAAAAAGTGAGCACGCTTGCAGTCTATTGGCATATGTCGCTCGTGAACACGCTGATCTTGTGCCCGTTTCTCTGCAGCTATTACTACACTCAAGATAAGGTCCAGCCCGTCTCTGTCAAAGTACTGGCCGCTCTCATCCGCATGTCGCACAAGTATGCCATCCAGGACGTGCTAGCAGACGCGCTTGCGCGACTGCAGCGGTACTACACTGCGAACCTCGCAGAGTGGTCGGCGATCGCCTCTCGCGAGCAATACGTCAAGGCCGATCCCGAGGACGCAATCACCGTCATCGAATTGGCTCGCTTGACGGACACCCCATCCCTCCTCCCCACCGCCTTCCTCAGCTGCTTTGCACTCGACGGTACCACCGTACCCTCCTCGTCGTCAGCGCGGGACAGAGAACACATCCTCGCGCGACTCGCCCCCGAGGACCTCACGCGCATACTGCGCGGACGAGTCAAGATGACCAAGATGCACACCTTTCGCATCTTCGCCATCTTTGCCATGCGCAAATCGCTTCCCTCCGCGGAGTGCCGCACGTCAACCAATTGTGGCAAAGCGATGTTCGCTGGCTTCGGGAACGCCGGACAAGACTTCATCCTGTCGGTGTACCAGGACGAACAGGACGACATTCTGCTCTCCTCCCTATCGGGGTACATGGCCAACTCCGACCCCGGTTTGTGCGCCAAGTGCCGCGCAGATGTGGAGACAGCCCTAGAGAATAACAGGCGTATCGTGTGGGAACAGCTGCCTGATCTGTTCGACCTGCAGGTGGATGGGTGGCCGGCAACTGGTTCAGATCACTGTGAGTACAGCATGGCTACGTGGTCAACTGTTCGCGCGACAACTAATATTCTCGACTGCAGAAGGCTTATCTCGACGTGTGCCATGAATGTCGTTGCCCTTGGCGACGTTGGCACTGCGGATAGTACTTGCATATCATAGAGACAAGTCACTTAACCGTAGCGCGACAGTACTAGTACATACGTTGTGTCTATCGTTTCATCCAAGGATTGGTCTCCATCTGGAACGTATCGGTAGGAAGGAAGATGATCCAACAGGTTGCACGATGATTTTGCTCCTTCGCACTCGTCATGCGAGCATCGCATAACGAAAACTCCTCGCTCTTCTCCCATAATAGCCTATACGCATCCGGTATCAGGTGGGCTGCCCGCATATAAGCCGCGCAGGCTGCAAGTGTCTCCATATCCTGCGCAAAGGCAAGAACTGTGGCGTTGCAGGCGTCGGGAGACGCGCATTCATCGGTGCGCCAAGGGTGGAGCATTGATCTCATCCGCATGGCGCACGACCGCGATATAACTGCTGACCCGTGTATCCTGTAGAGATCATCCGAAGGGAGTGCGCACAATGCATCGAAATGATCTCTCGAGGTGATGAGCCCACAGCACGTGAGGTACGCAACGAGGGAGAGGGATGGGGTGTCGGTCAGCCTCGCTCGCTAACTCGATGACCTTGAATGCGTCTGTCGGAGACGTCTGGACCCAGCGAGAGCGTCGGTCGACGTCGTCCCACTCATCGAGAGTTGGACAATAGTACTTCTTGAGCCTCCCAAGCGCGTCCGAGAGGACGTCGTGAACAGCGTACTTGTGGCCCAACCGGACGAGGGAGTCCAGGACGGAGAACGGGACACATCGGACCTCGTCATGGGAGTAGTAGTAGCTAGCGGCAAATACAAGTCAGGATTAGACCTTTTCTCTGCGTTCCCGTACGCACTTTTTACCACAACAGAGCACGAGTAAGAGATGTCTCAGATTGGTAGAAGAGTCTTGGAGGCGGATAGCGGGACATCCTTCCACCATATCGTGGGAGGTGTCGGAGCGGGGTAGGGCGAAGAGGTCGCGGAAGATGTCAGAGCGATGTGCGATCGTGCCTGGCAGGTGAACGCGGAATGCTACGTCGTCCTCGGAGACAATGATAACATTGCCGTCCTGCAGCCATACTTGATCATCTCTTGCAATAGACATGAGGAGAAAGCTAGTGACGCGATAGATTGTTTTTTGTATTCGCTGAGGTCAAGATAAAGGTCAGAATCAGAAGAGTTCTTGAGACTTGCATGGCCAGACTTGCCCTGACTTGCCAGACTTTGTTTGGCAACAGCCCCATCAAAATTGCTATACTTGGACTAGACGAGCGCGCGTCACTTGATTTTCGTCCGCCACCACCTCGTACTTATTATCTAGGATCGTTACCAGTGCAGTAAGTAGCTATGAGATGATACTATACAGGCCGCTAATGACTTCTCGTAGCAGGTGCAGTGGCAATCCGGGTATATGAAGGCATACTCGCACGAAGCTCGGAAGTACTTATTCCAGCACCTCAGCCTCCGAGGCTTCCCGACCCCAGACTCGGACGCAAAGCGATAACGACGCTGAGCAGTTCGAAGGTGTCCCTCCTTCTCGCTTGTACTGCAACAAGAAGTGAGCGCTGGCATATTCGTTACCCTCAGCATGATGCTGATACTCCGTGACAGGCCGAATTGATCGAAATGGTACAGTACTAACTACGAGGTCGACACCGGATTTCTCAGTCATATTCGCTCTGATCAGCCTCGTAGACATTTCCCATGTAACGAAGGAAGCGCTTGCCCCCTTGAAGCGCTACTGTGCTCCTACTCTCTCGGAATGGCGGAAGGTCAAGACCGAGCCCGCGGAGTACCTCAGGACCACTGCCGAGGACGCTATGGCCGTCGTTCGGATTTCCCGCATCACCGGAAACACCAAGCCGCTATCGTCCGTCTTCTTGGTCTGCATGAAGCTCCGTAACCAGCTGCTCGACAAGATAGGCCAACAGGACGGCCTCTCTTCTGACGACGTCATGTGCGTCATGGAGGGCAAAGTCGCCCTCTCGCGCCGCTGCAACGCACACGACCTCCTCCGCGACTGGACGCGCAATAGCCCTTACACGTGCCTAGACGACTGCAGACAACGCCTACGCAAGTTGCTCCTAGCGCCGTTCTTCGTCGATTTTGCCGATGCATCGGCGCGCGAGGCCTTGGGCAGCCAAGCTCAAGAACGTGAAGCTCTGCAGATACTGTCGAATGAGATTCCACCCGGGAGTTGCATGGCACTGCCAGCAGATATGGGACTACTTGCCGGTCGCGTTCGGCTTGGCTCCAGCGGCAGCACCACTCCCCACCCGTCGTCCGAATGACAGGGCGCATTTCCAGTGGGAACTTTACTCGACCGGAGGAGAGTCTTCCTCTTCGGACTCCGAGACATCCTCTGACGCGGACTAGGCGATTAAGCGGCAGTCACACGGGCTGCGATGTACGGATGTATGCTTTGACAATCGACATGACCTCTGTCGCATCTTCCGTCTCAAGCTCGGCGCAGACTCATTGTGTGTCACAGTAAGTACTCACACTCCTTACCACAGCACTGCTGACCCGACCTCGGTGTGCTAGCGCGCGTCTCATCGCTACCATGACTCACCACCATCGACTCACATCTAGGCGCACGTTGGAACGGCTGAACGGCGGGGCAGGTTGCAGTGAACGTCTTTATTTGCGGGTAATGGTCGGTATCCTTCAATCGTGCCTAGGGCCTGTATTGACTTCATGTCCATACAGCCTGTGTCCATTCAAGTTCCTCGAGTAGATGACGCGCTCGGTCGTGGAAGAAGACAACGGGCATACCCAGGCTGTGGGAAGCCTCGATGCCGTGTTGGACTCCGAGTCGTCTTGCAGGCAATCGCACCCCGCCCCCGTACGCTTCCAAGGAACTGCGCCTCCCGCGCCCGACGGGATCGCAGAAGATGACGTTCCTATTGGCAGGAAAGTGCTTCTCTTGTGAGTGGCCTTCCAGACTGATTGTGCGCGAGAGCTGGTGTCCTTAGGTGTTGGACAGCGTTTTTGATTCACTCGTCTCCGGCGTCGCTGGTGTTGGTTTATTCCTCGCGGATAGCGTCTCGGTCGACAGGGCGGTGCACACCTTCCTATGGGAAATGAAACATGACGAACCTACGCTCAGTAGCTCATTTGAACTTGGGACTGACTTTTTTGCGCAATCATGGACCATGACAACAGAGGTGCCTACGCCGCCTTCCCGAGCTTTGACGCCTCCCGCCTCCCCGACCCAAGGTCTGTAGCCGTGTTTTCGTGCGAAAGATGTGCTGACATCGCGAGGTGTGTTACCTAGGTTTAACCATGCCCGCCGGCTTCGTGTCTCGGTTAATCGGCCCCCATCATTCCGAGCCATAAGGCTGATTTGTGGGCGGGAATTGGAAGACATCCCCCGGGATTCCGCCATACGACTCAATTAGCCACGGGAAACTTGCCGGCGCAGTGTGATCCTGGAGCGTCGGTCCCGTGCCTCCTTTGAACCGTCTTCTCGCCGCCGTCGATCTCCCACGTCAAGGTCCCGTAGCCACGCCTTGCTTCCTGCCGACCGCCCACGTCAATGTCATGCGTAATGGGATGCTCGTTTGGCCAAGTTGAACCCAGAGAGCCCGACGCATGCGGAGCGGTCGGAGCGCAGCGGTTGAATTCATAAAGTGAGCATATATGAGGAGGGTGACCTTGACTCGCAGCCTATCTCTTCCCTCGCACTTCTTCCATGGTGTCCGCTGTTGCTCTAGCTGCGGCTGCGGTCGCGTCGTACCTAGTGTGGTGGCTCGTCCGAGACTACTTCGTGCGCTCTCCCCTTGACAATATTCCCGGTCCCCCCTCTGGTTCAGTATGGACAGGTGCGCAAAGTGCTCTCCGTTCCTCGTGTTACGACTAACCTCTATATCTTTTAGGCAACCTCTTGCAGCTAGTCAACTACGACAGCTGGGACTTCATCAGGGATCTCTGTGATACCTACGGGCCAGTGGCGCGGATTCATAGCTTCTTCGGAGTATGTACTCTAGTCAGACCCTGATCCCCGGCGCTGATATCCCCTTCAGTCCAAATGGCTGCACGTCTATGACACCAAGGCTTTGCACAGTATTTTCGTGAAGGACCAAGATTCGTATTTTCGGGGTGTCCAGGCCATTAAGTACGTGCTCCAGTCGGAAGTCGTCTGTATCTTTCGCTCACTTCTGCTCTCAGTGCATCCAACCTGCTCCTTGGGCCCGGTCTCTTCGCGACGTATGGGGAGCCGCACAAGAAGCAGCGCAAGATGCTCAACCCGGTCTTCTCGGTCGCGCACATGCGGAACCTGACACCGGTCTTCCACGAGATCTCCGATAGGGTATGCTGTAGCTCGGTGATTCTCCTCGTCTTCAGTTCCTCACAGCTTCCATTACAGCTTAGGCTCGCTATCGAGACCCGCGTCAAGGATGGTCCGAAAGAGCTCGACATCCTCGGGTGGATGGGTCGGACTGCGCTCGAGCTCGTCGGCCAGGGCGGTCTGGGTTACTCTTTCGACCCCCTGACTGCTGATACTAAGGACGAGTATGCTGAGGCCGTCAAGGCGTTCATGTAAGTTGTGATGTGCTGCTATTGTATCATCGTATGTGGCTGACGGATCCGAATAGACCATCCGTTACACAGACGACACGCTATCGATTTATCTTCCCGTACTTGCGTTACCTTGGTCCGGCGTGGTTCCGACGCATGCTCCTCGACATGGTGCCCAACAGGGGTGTTCAGCGCATCAAATATGTTACCAATATCGTGCACGAGAAGTCGAAGGAGATCTTCCTCGCGAAGAAGTCGGCTATCGAGCGGGGAGATCAGGAGCTGCTGCATACCGTAGGTGAAGGAAAGGATATCATGAGCATACTATGTGAGTACCCTGTTCGCTCCGTGATTCCGAGACGAACTCATCGAGTCCACGACTCCGCAGTGAAGGCCAATGTCCTGGCTAGCGAAGAAGACAAACTCCCTGACGACGAACTGCTCGCACAGACGTCGTGCGTACTCTCCGTTCACACCATCTTCCTGCAGAGTTCTCAGCACACTGTCATACAGCTCTTTCATGATTGCTGGAGTGGACACCACGTCGAACGCTCTTTCTCGTGTCTTGCATCTGCTTTCGGAGCACCCAGATGTTCAAACCAAGCTGTGCAGTGAGATACACCAGGCTCAGGAGGAATTCGGGGCGCATATCCCCTTCGACGAGCTGATGGGGCTGCCCTACGTCGATGCCGTCTGTCGCGAAACTCTGCGGCTGTGAGTGGAAAGGCTGATCATCTAGGTTTGACGAATTGCTGACAGTCATTTGCAGTTACGCTCCCGTCACTCTCTCGAATCGGCAGTAAGTTTCTCATGGTAACGAGCGTCGTCCGCTGCTGACGTCTCCCAGAGCGAGGAAGGACACCATCCTGCCACTCTCCGAGCCTATCCGAGGCGTCGACGGTACACTCATCACGGAGATTGCCATCCCCAAGGGAACGACCTTCATGCTGAATCTGAGGGCGTGCAACACGAACAAAGCGGTGTGGGGCGAGGACGCCCTCGAGTGGAAGCCAGAGCGGTGGTTGCAGCCCCTCCCGCGCACCGTGGAGGAGGCGCGGATTCCCGGGATTTATGCGAACACGTCAGTTGTCCCATTCATCGAGACTATGTGCACATCTCACAAACAGTATTACGCAGGATGACCTTCATCAGTGGCGGACACTCGTGCATGTACGTTTTCTCTGCCACAACTACGCTCGTCTCGTGATTGCTCATATGTATCATTCCAGCGGCTTCAAGTTCTCTCAGCTCGAAATGAGTGAGTTCCCCTTCCCTTACAGCTGTTGCACGTCCGGCTGATTGTTCCTAATTGTTTTCAGAGGTCGTTCTTGCCATGCTCATTTCCGCGTTCAAGTTTGAACTTTCGGAGACTCCGATCTTCTGGAACTTCGCCGGAATTGCCTACCCTACTACGACCAAGGGCAATCTGAAGCCGGAGATGTATCTCAAGGTCTCCATGGCCTCGGCGTGAAGAAACTCATCAGCTCCTTTGCAGTACCGAATGCGGCTTCAAGTATGAGAGTCGGATGCTCATTCGATTTTAAGTAGCTTGTGTCTTCGACTGCTAAGTACTTGTACAATATCGAGGCAGTCATTCATCAATGACGCTCTTGCGTTGTCTTGAAACACCGTGCGCTCTCTCATACGTCACATCATACCTTTGTGCCGCATCAACAGTACGTTGTCCAGTAGGAATGATCGGCGGCGTTCAGTATACTTTCCGCATTAGGCCCACCCGGGTTATCCCGACCCGCGCCAGATGATGACATGAGGACGGACCGGACGGTTAATATCCCTCAGTCTCCTCCGCCCACCATACTGAAACTTTCCCTACCAGATGTCCAAACGGATAGACAGGTTCTTCCGCTGGCTCTCCGAGAATGACATACAAGTGGATCCGGGCATATCAATCGTCCAGGCAGAAGCGGGTATAACCGTACACTCGACAGCAGCCTTCAACAATTTTGCAAGGGGTCAGTATGCTGCTACGTTCATTTTAAAGACACTGATCAAAAACGAGCAGTTGCTGCAATTCCAAAGAGCGCAGTATTGTCCGTAAGGACATGTACGCTTTCTGAACAGATTTCCTGGGTCCCATACGGACACGGCGCTGTCCTCGCAATGTCACTAGCGCTGTACTCGGAGATGTGAGCTGACTATGTCGCTAAATTCGTGCTCATTACTCATTCTCTCAGCGGTCCAATAGCCTGAGTGGCGCGCAATCGAGGTGGTTCGACTATCTGCAGTCTCTGCCGGCCAAGATCGTCCCCATCGCAAGGCTATGGGGACATCCCGCAGCGTTCCCAAACGGAACAGATGCGCACGAAGCGTGCAACTGGATACACGGGACTGAAGTGCAAAGAGAGCTGCAAGATGACGACGGAGCGTTGCTGGTTGTAAGTGATCTTCTGCCTGGTTCGGCGACTTAGCTCACTGCGCTCGAAAGCCAGGCGGAGATTGACGACTACTACAAGTTTGACGTGGAGCCACTCCTGTTTTCGCACGACCTAGTGCCTTCTCTCTCCGGGTTTCTCCACGCATACTCACTCGTATGCTCTCGCGCATTCCTCGTTGATGCCTACCACGGGCTATCTATGGTGCCCGTCGCCGACGCGTCAGTACATTGCTTCTTGTTGCATTATTTGTGCTGAATCCCACTACATAGATTCAATCACGCTCAGAACAACCATGTTCAGCTCGCCGTGAGTAGCCACCACGCTACATCAGGGGCCGCCGCTGATCGACTTGCCACTATAGAGCGAGTACGACGTCTGTCCCGAATGCGGCTCGCTCGCAGAGTGCCCGCATGACCAAGAGGACTCTATCGAGCCCTCTCGACATGAGCATCCAGCCGAGGATGTCATGGATACGGTCGATATGGTCGCCGTCCGTCCGATTCCAGCCGGGGTCGAGATCTTCAACACGTACGGCGCCCACCTCGGTAACGCCGCACTGCTAGCCCGCTACGGCTTTGTCCTCGACGGCTGCGAGGCCGACAAAGTCACTTTCGGCTGGCCCGGGTCTGGCTTGGTCCTTCGGAACCAGCACGAAGACTTCGTGGAGATCTTTCAAGAAGTTAAGAGCGGCGTCGGGCCGCTCGTAGATGTCAGCTCATCGCTCTATGAGTCCGGCGACGATACGAAGGAGCCTTCCTTGAGCGTCAACTCCGACGGGCAGGCGTCTCTTGGCTTGTTCGTCTGGGCTGCCAGAAATGTCGCATTGGACGAACTGTCGTCGCCGCCTCAAGCACAATCGGTGATCCGAGACGCCATATCGGGGCTCCTGATACGAACGTTCAGCGTCCTTCTGCAATTGGAGATTCGGCGGAACATGGACTCTGACGTGGACGCCGACCCGATTACCGATGTCGCCGTCAGTGATATCACGTTCCTGCCTCTCACATTTCATTCATGCTGACAGTATGTACCACAGGCTCTCCAAATTCTTGTCAAAAGTGCAGGCACCATCAGCGACCTCTGTAGAACACGGCTTGGGCGGGCGGGGCATCCCGAGCATAGAATAGCCAGCTCCCAGATGCTCGGCGAGCTTTTAGACGTAAGTGACAAGTCACCATGAGGAGAACGTGCGCCGGAGTCGACATTGATCTGCGACGTTCCAGGATTTACCGCCGGAGAAGTGCAAGATCCGCTACGCCCTCGAATACCTGCTCAACGAGCGCGCGATCCTGGAGGCGTGCGCCACGCATTGGGAGGAGTTACGTGACATCGTCGGAGAAGTAAGTAGACCGGGGCTTCAAGACGAAGTGAGCGGTTATCTTGCAGATGAGATGTGTACCAGCAAGTAACCGGAACACCGCTCTGTGGAGGGAAGCTTGTCAGTATTGGGTCCCTCTTTCAATTTGCTGATTGCCTACCTTCCGCTACGCAACAAATACAAGGGTTCTACGTCCAGTAGAGTAAGTCATTGATCAAACGCCGGAGGCTAGACATGCGTGAGGGTGGTTCTGCTCTCGAGAGTCAAACCCTTCTTGAAGGGGAAGCCGACGGTCTGGAACAGCTCCGATGTCACTTGCCTGACGGTAGCACGGTTATTTTGAAGTCCACATCGTTGGTGGAGAGGCTGTGGTGTTTGTTCGGTCATGGGAAACGAGTATTCATCTTGCAACTTGCAAGGATGGCAACGGGCGCTTTCTGTTGTTAAGTATACGAGGTCGTTCTAGGGCATGCAAGGCTGAATCGGCTTATGTCCATGTTTGTGTGATAGCGGATGAACGGAGGACATACGCTTGAAGCTTCGAAATCCGACGTTAACCACTGCCAGGAACCGACGTGTTATGGGCGCTAAATACCTGGGCGAGTCGCACGAGGTCGCACGGTTCAAGTTGAACGGTCTCTTCTTTATTCCAACTCTCTTCACCTCCTTCTGACCCAGAATTCGGCTGCCTCTCCATGTCCTCGAAGTTGAACCTGTCGTTGGATGAGGTCCATCAACTCCTGCGTACATCCAGCGTGCAACTGGACGATCGCCCCTACGATCGTGGTGATTTCGCGATCCCGCGAAGGATCGAAGCCATCGAGAAGGACGGCGTTCGCTTGATTGTGCGCTACGGGTACCACGTCTCCCCTATCGAAGCAGAGACGACTGCCTTCGTGGCCCAGCGTACTTCCGTGCGCGTCCCAACAATCCACGCTGTATTCTCCGAGTACCGCGAAGATAGTGGCCAGACAGTGACCTACATCGTCGAAGAGCGCCTTCCCAGAACTACGTTGCTCGAGGCTCTTCCTACCCTTGACGACCACGCGCGTCAGGTCCTCACCAGCGAACTACGCACCATCTTTTCCCAACTCGCCGCGCTGAGCAGCCACCGAGATCGCCTTGGACCGTTGCGGGGACCCTGGCATAAAGGAAACGCCAAGTTTACGTGGCTATTGGATCGTTACCCGTGCGGCGAGAACGACGCCCGCGAGACGAGGAGTTTCATTCAGTATTGGGTCAATATAATCGGGAGGAATTCTCTAACATCTCACCGTGTTTCCGACCGGTTGTTCGAACCTTATGACTTCTCAAGACCGCCTGCCTTCTCGCACGGGGACCTGAAACCCACGAACGTCATGGTACACGAAGGCCACGTTGTCGGTATCATCGATTGGGCAGAAGCGGGATGGTACCCGTACTTCTGGGACGCGTACATTCTGCACAAGAGCCTGCATCAGCTATGGGCCATGTTCTCGATTTGGGAGCCTATGGCGTCGCAGCTGGGTGACCCCTACATGCCCGAAGCCAAGGCAATGTTCCGTCTTCTGACTTTGGTGGAGGATGCTTCCTGAACTCGTGAGTCGAGAGTCTAAGTATCCCATTATAGTCCCACGTGGCACAGCCTGATATGGTATTGTAGACGCTGAGGAGGATGCGCCCGCGAGCCGTGCGACTTGCCTTCAGCCTTTTTGCGTGATGACCCCTCCCATCTACCACGATCGCCCCGATCTCTACAATAATTGAAGACCAGCGATATAAACTCCTGCGAACATCATTGCGATAACGTGTCTGTAGGGTTGTCGTATCATTATGGAGGGAATCTGAACGCCGGCTACGCGTGGTTGTCGCAAGTCATGACTAACCCCAATCCGCGCGTCGTCGGGGCGCGGTCAGCTGAACATATGACACCAATGGATTCTCACAGGAATGTTTTGATAACTTGTGTGCAGGATGGTTCGATGCTGACCTATCGATGCATATTTCGACAGTCACAGCACCCGAGATTCTGTCGGCGGGGAGTTGCTCCCGTGGACTTCTTTGCGCCGGACGTGGGATCCATGCGGTCTATCGGCGACTCCGGTGAGCATACTCGTATAAGAAGACACTACGGAGGCACTTATCAGGTATGAGTGAAGTAAAAATAGCTTTGTAGCTTGCCAACCGCTCTGATCAATCTCTACACTGCTTCTAGCACATGGCGATCACTCGACAGCGAGCTTCGCCATCACGAGTCCTTCTCCGCACAACGACCTGCCTCGGAAGGATCGTCATCCCTTGTCGGAGAGCACGTTGAGACGCGGCGCAGCCGCTCGAGACAGCCCGTCCGACGACCATTCTTGCCGTCACTGTCTTTCTTACGACTGATTGCACCATGTGCTTTAGCACCGGCTGTCCTGCTATCTGTACATGCGTACACAGTTGCTCACCTCACCTCGCATGCGAGGTCTCGCCGGACAGAGTATAAAGGTCTCGCAGCGTCGACGAAGAGTACCCAAGGTCCTGTCCTACCTCTCAGCAGCCACCTCGAGCCACCATGGTTGCCACCCGCGGGTTGTTCTTCGTCTCGCTCTTTGCCCTCGCCTTGGGAAAGCCCATGGCGCGCAGCATGAAGCTGCATGAGTCCCGCGAGGGCATTCCCGAAGGCTTCTCGCTGCGCGGTGCTGCTCAGCCGGAGCAGACCATCAAGCTTCGTCTTGCACTCGTGCAGAGCAACTTCGCCGAGCTCGAGCGCAAGCTGATGGACGTCAGCACGCCGTCGAGCGCGAACTACGGGAAGCACCTATCGAAGGCAGAGGTATGTACTACGTGTTGGTGTTGCAGTAACTGGTCCCTGACTGCAGTGATTGCTCCCATGGTATACAGGTCCAGCAACTCGTTGCCCCCACTCAGGACAGCGTCGACGCCGTCAAGTCTTGGTTGAAGGAGAACGACATCAGTGCGAAGACGATCTCCGCCACCGGTGATTGGCTCTCGTTCGAGGTCCCCGTCAGCAAGGCGAACGAGCTATTCGATGCCGACTTCTCCATCTACACGCACGACGAGACCGGCACGGAAGCCGTCCGCACCCTCTCCTACTCTATCCCGGCCGAACTCCAGGGACACCTTGACCTCGTGCACCCGACGGTCACTTTCCCAAACCCCAGAGGCCTTCCTCCGGTCTTCACTGCGCCCATCAAGGCTGAGGCTCAGAACCTGACGTCGCGCGCGACGATCCCCTCGTCGTGCGCACGCACCATCACACCCGCGTGCCTGCAGGCGATCTACAACATACCTTCGACGCCGGCCACCGAGTCGTCGAACAAGCTCGCTGTCACCGGCTTCATCGAGCAGTTCGCCAACAAGGCCGACCTCAAAACCTTCTTGACCCGGTTCCGCACAGACATCTCGTCCTCGACGAGCTTTACTCTTCAGACGCTCGATGGCGGCTCGAACCCACAAAGCAGCAGCGAGGCTGGCGTCGAGGCTGTGAGTCGAACATGACGTCACTGCAGCTGATAGCGATGGGCTAACTTCGAATTACTTTCAGAACCTTGACATCCAGTACACCGTCGGTGTTGCCACCGGCGTTCCCACCGTGTTCATCTCCGTTGGCGAAGACTTCCAGGACGGTGACCTCGAGGGGTTCCTCGATGTCGTCAACTCCCTCCTCGACGAGGACACGCCCCCTTTCGTCATGACCACGAGCTACGGCCAGAACGAAAACACGATCTCTCGCAACCTCGCCAAGTAGGTTCATTTAGCTTGTTGCACCGCGATCTCCTTTGCTCACGACGTTACCCAGCAACTTGTGCAATGCGTACGCGCAGCTTGGGGCCCGGGGTGTCTCCATCCTGTTCGCCTCTGGTGACGGTGGCGTCGCTGGCTCTCAGTCCGCCAGCTGCAGCAAGTTCGTTCCGACGTTCCCCTCTGGCTGCCCTTTGTATGTCAATCCTTTTCTCGCGTTGTGCACCCGGATGCTGACCAAACCGCAACAGCATGACTTCCGTCGGGGCCACCCAAGGCTTCAGCCCCGAGACTGCTGCCGACTTCTCGTCCGGCGGCTTCTCCAACTACTTTGCCATCCCCGACTACCAGACCAGTGCCGTCTCGGGCTACATCAAGGCCCTCGGTAACACCAACTCTGGCAAGTACAACGCGACCGGCCGCGGCTTCCCCGACATCGCCACGCAGGGCGTCAACTTCGAAGTTGTCGTCGGTGGCCAATCTGGCACCGTCGAGGGGACGAGCTGCTCGAGTCCGACGCTTGCCAGCATCATCTCCCTCTTGAACGACCGCCTCATCGCTGCTGGGAAGAGCCCCCTCGGGTTCCTGAACCCCTTCCTGTACTCGACTGGGACGTCGGCCCTCAACGACATCACCTCTGGCTCGAATCCCGGCTGCAACACGAACGGGTTCCCGGCGAAGGCTGGCTGGGATCCTGTCACTGGTCTCGGTACGCCCGACTTCAACAAGCTGCTCTCGGCTGTCGGCTTGTAAATGTGTGGCCGGACCAGGGCGGCTTCGGGGGCAGAGCGGGGTCAAAATGCGAAACGTTAATTATTCTGTGTAATCCTTGTGTCGACCATCACGGGCTTTAAGAACTACATGGCTCTGCACGGTCCTTGTTCACAATTCGTCCGAGGCAACCCGACGCACTGATCACTGGTCAGTAAGTCCTTACGGGTACCACGCGGTGTTCTCTTTTTCTCCTGTCTTCCCGTCCCCATGGTTGTGCTTCACTCCACACATACGCTGTACTACGAGCTCCGCTCTCCATTGGATGATGTTATGGACAAGATCAACATTGTACACCGGCGATTTCGGACTGCGGCGGAGAGGCTGTGCCTCGGACCTTTTTTTGATCAGGCCAACAGCGCCACCAGTTTCCGACCTTGCTCTGCCCCTTTCGTTTCGCTTGGCACCCCCGGCCGCTCGTGCGGCACATAAGTAAATAGTCGAAACTCACGCACAATTTCCGTAAGTCTTCTCACCACCTTCCATCCGCAGGCACACACCCACCGACCGCCACAATGCCCGGCGGACGCAGAAATCCGATACAGATGTCGCAGATTCTTGGCACGCTCCACAACACGGTCTCCCGGGCCAAGGTCGAGGCGAAGGAGGCGAAGGGGAGGGCCGCGGCGTTCATGGACGATCACCACGTCGAGCGGACGTTCGTAGACCTCACTATCAAGTTCATCGGGGCCTCGGGCCTGCCGAAGATGGACGTCGTGGGGTCTGCGGACCCGTACTTTGTCGCAAAGCTCGACGACAAGCTGACCTTTGTGTGAGTGGTTTGATCCTCGCGGCGAATGCCAAGACGAAGTTCGGTATATCGCTGATCTCGATCCGTCGTGTGTGCGCCGTTGCAGTTCGACGGTGAAGCCTAATACGCTCGCCCCTGTGTGGAACGAGCTCTGGAAAATTAAGAACGTTCCGAGCACGGCTACGCTCACCGTCGACGTCAACGATAAGGATGTGGGCAACATCACCGACGACCATGTCGGCACGTTCTCGATCTCAGTTGCGCCTGGCGCGAAGGAATGTGCGATCGAAAGTGCAGGCTCCATACGACGGAACAGCCGGGGCACCTTTTGGCTGAACGTACGTCACACTTCATTTCGACAGATCGTAGCAGGGCGAGATTCTGCATGTGAATGTGCTCTGGGCATTGTAATACGTGCAGGATCTCGTCCTAGAAGTTTGCACGGAGCTTGCCCTATCGCGCAACTTCGTCGCCACACTGGCATCTCTTGCATACCGGTTTTTGTTCCCTTTACAATCCAATTGGCACACTCGAGCAAAGTGAGAACGGTCACGTCATCCCTACTGAGCAGATTATGCGAACCTTGTGTGCATCGTACCGAGATGTCAAACTGAGAGGTATCTGAACGCATGCTCACCTGTGCCTCAATGCTCTCATAAGACACTTTGTCCTTTCGGTCTCCGTTTTGTCAAACATGAACCACGCCCTAGTGAGCTGACCATCGCTGTGCCATGTCGCAGATCGAGTCCACGCCGTCAACAGACCCCAAAGCCGAACGCAGACAATACATCTTCGACGGGCCCATCCGCTTCTCGCGCCACTTCTCGCCCACCATCGGGCGGCTCACGAACCTCAACGATGCCCGGCTCTACTCGACCTGGAAGCTCTACATCAAGGGCGTGCGCATGTTCTTCGGCGACACCGTCCAGCACTGGAACCGCTCCTACAAAGCCGCACAGGCCATCTTCCAGGGCCCCGCGTCCATCGCCGTCCGCTCGACAATCCAGGCCGGCCACCGCATGCTCTACGCACGCACGACGACCAACGGATTTGGCGTCATCGAGGGCCCCGAGGACGTCTTCCGCCTCCTCCTCCACGGGAGCGTCGGCAAGCCCGACGGGACGACCCCTTCCCCGGGGGTGGGCCCCGCCGCGGGCCTCATACACCTCGGCGCCACCGCGAAGACCCCCGCAGTAGCAGCGACCGCGTCCCCGTTCGAGAACCGCGTCAAGCCCGCGGTGTACACGTATGTCATCGCCGTCGAGGACGACTCCTTCCGGTTCTCCGAGACCGGCGCGGCGTTCTTCGTCGACTTCGCGTCCAAGCACGCGCTGCACGCGAACTGCGCGCAGACGGTGCGCTACTCGGGCGAGTTCCACCCGCGCCCCGCGTGCGGATGGGACAAGTTCTCGGACGACACGCCCGACCAGGCCGTCCAGTGGGAGCTCGTCATCGACAACAACAGCGGGACGTACAGCCCGGACCCGCTGATGCTGCCCGACCTGAAGGAGCTCCTGGAGTACAACTTCCCCGGGTTCACGATCCATGCGTGGGACAGCAACGACCCGCGATTGAGCCACAGTCGCGAGGCGTGCAGGGCGTATGCGCTGGAGCATCGTGGGGTGCGGCAGGAGGAGCTGCAGCCGCATGTGGCGGAGGGCCAGGAGACGCTGTCGCAGAGCGCACGGGCTCATGGGGCGGACTCCGTCGATGGTGGCGTGGAAGGTGCCGCTGGTACTATCGTCGGCGAGCCTGTGGAACACTGAGCTGGGCCAGAAAGTCGGGAGCCCACTGCTCGAAGAGATATCTCGTTGTATACATATAAGCTTATCTACCGGTCGATGTATCGTGAACTTTGTTCAGTTCCATGTACTTACACTTACGCTACTATACCCATCTGCTTACTCGTTACGAACCTAACCTTGATACAAACACGCCGAGCACAGTCTGCACACAAAACACGCATGATGCACAAACCAAGTACTTAATTGCCGACACCGGACACCGACGCCACAGGCGCAAAGATGCCCGAGATCGCGAGAACGAGAACAGGATTCAGGACCATGTAAGAACAAGCACTGAAGCAAACAAGAGCAAGGCGCAAGGTCCACTCAGCAGTTACAGCAACGACAATACGAGACAGGTCAGTCAATCAATGTGAATGGATCCGGAACGGGAACGTTGACGTGAATGGTGAACAGCAGACACGGAGTCGAGATGAGATGTCGGCCGGGCGAAAGACGTTGACGATGTGATGGACGGTCAGTCGGGCGGCCAACGGGGGACCGGGTGCCTCAGGTCTGGTCGAATGACCGTTGATACTTGACGGGGCGGCCGGTCGGATATTGTAGTGAGCACGGAAGACGAGTCAGGCGGGCGGGGCGCATGGAGGTGTTTATGGGGACAGTCGGACAAGAGGAATATCGGGGGTAGGATAGGTAGGATGAACGGGGATGATAACCAGGGAATAGATGGGAGCAGGGTATGCAGAAATGCAGAAGCGCGACGGAATGCAGAATGAAAAATGCGTAGAGGAAGGGAACCGACGCGCCTATGACAACATGGTAATAGCTACAGAATTGCATGGGGACGTCAGATGTTAGTATAGTACACTCTTGCCTTCCAGCCTGGCGATTAGCGACATTACGATCATACAACGTGATACAGAAGTCCGAGATGAGGATGACAAAACGAGACAGGAAGAAAAGAGAAAGTCAGCCGAAGTCCGGTACGACGACGAG
>ML211439.1:0-27624 GCA_004369055.1 Polyporus arcularius HHB13444
CAGGAGTACCGAGACGCATTGGAGAGACGTGACGGCTTGTGGCAGCCATCTCTGTATGTGGGGGTGAGAAAGCGATGACTAAGTACCGGTAAGACGAAACGGAAGAAGAACCAGTTACAGCTGTTATCATAACGATAGGCCCCTTCGGGTATTTTATGCATGTTGCCGCTTGAGCGGAGATGCATATGCGATCACGCCGAGGTACATGCCGAGAGCGACGCGCTCTGCTGTAGCTGACGAGAAGATCGGGGTCTCGACGGAGCGTGAATAACCAAGCTAGCCGCTACTAACCGGCGTGATGTACATTATCTCAGAGGGGCCTATCGTTATGATAACAGTAGATACCGCCAGAATGAGTGGTGGACAGTCTAATGATGGCGTATCGAGAGTGCCAAGATGTTGGAACTTGGAAAGGACTTTGCATACCCTTGGGTACGATTGCGTAATCATAGTCAAGCGCGAGTGGCGCAACGGGTATGCCGAGCGCTCGTGCACCACGACGACCTGTCCTTAAGCAAGAGAACGATAAAAAACACAACCAAAAGGCCACGTAAAGCGGCGTAAGTCTAGGGCTATACATGAATATCGGAAAATCCGCCTCCACATCGCTCTATCGCGCGCTGAGGGGCTTCTCTTTGATATACACCGCGCAGAGCACGGTAAGCGCAGTAAGCGCGACGGTGAACCAGAATGACGCCTGCAGGCCGTCCTGGTACGCACGTACGACCTTCTCGCGGACCTCGGGCTGGAGCTGCTCGAGATACTCCAGGGACTCGCGCACGCGCTTGATGATCTGCCAAACCGAAGAGTGGGGAGGTGGGAGGTGAGGTTACTTCCAGACACACAGGGAAGTGAAGAGGGGTGTACGGACCTCGTCGATATCTCCCCCAGTCAATCGCTTGCGCAGGCTCTGGCGGAGCACATTCTGCGTGATGGTCGTGCTGACGGAGAGGCCAACTACAGACCCGAGCGAGCGGAAGAGGTATGAGACTGCGGTGGCAACTGCCTGGTCTTCGGGACCCGCATTCGCGATCAGCGCGACGAGGGTGGTGGTTAGTCCGGAGCCTATCATGGACGTCAATTTCCAGGGCGAAGAAGACGAAGACAATTTGGCGCACCGATTCCGATGTTGTTGGAAATCAGGCCTGAAGGACAAAGTTAGTATCTTCTCTTTTTCAACCTCGGTCGGCGAATCCGACTGACCTATCGACAGCGCCACAAGAGAGTACTTCAGCGGACCCGTGACGAGCGCCACGACGACGTCGCCCGCCAGCATCACCGTGAACGCCGCCAAGGTCAAAACGTAGTACTTCCCGGTGGCCTGCATAATGAGGCCCGTGCTCAAGCTTCCGATGACCCCGCCAAAGATGGTTGGGAGGAGTGTCAGTCCGACCTCCGACGCGCTGACACCTTGTACTGCCTGGAGATACAGCGAGACATTGAAGATCAGAGAGATCGCCGCGCCGTTGGAGAGCAGGTTCGCGAGATAGCTCGCGAGCAGTGCCTTGTTGGCGACGATGCGCTTGGGAGCGAACGGCTCACGCGCCCAGCGCAGCTCGACTGCCACAAAGACGAGGTAGAAAGAGGCGGAGATTGCGAGGGAGGCGATAGTGACGTTGTCGCGCCAGGAGATGTTGCCTCCGCGGTCGAGGCCAAGGAGGAGGAGGAAGGTGGCGACGACGAGCGTTCCTGCCCCGGCGAAATCTATGCGGGCGAACTTTTCGCGCAGGTTGCCGTGGGCTGGGCGAGGGAGGTTCAACCCGAATCCAACTGACACTATCGCCAGGAGGGTAAGGGGGACCTGTAACAAGAAAGCCCTGGAAACGTTCATAGGGACTGGTTAGCGTGCTGTAGGAACATGTCACCGCCGACAGCGCCCTACGATAGGCGGCAAGAGATTCTCTGGACACCCTCCCTGTCATTTCACAGACGAGGGACGCTGCGTGAAGTCAGCGTCACCTTATCTGAGAAGATGGGTCGCAAGTGGTTTCCCTCAATCCCATTGAATGAGGGACTGGGAGGTGACAGACCCTGAGGGGCCTCACAAGGAAAGGCGTTGTGGTCTGCTGGCATTATATGGAGCATCCTCACAGGATGTCTCCTGAATCCTCAGTCGAGGAGTTGTGTGATTCCTTGCCGCCGATAGTAGAGCTGCGCAATGGGTACCCATGACTCACCAGCGCCATCCGATGCCGTCAGCGAGAAATCCGCCCAGTGGCGCGCCGGTAGCTTGTCCAGCTGCCCAAGCAACGTTCGCAAATCCTGTCAATGATATTCAGCATGCGTATCGGGCAGTCACCAGGAGGCTAGCATCACCTTGCAAGGTCCCGCGCTGACGCAGAGTCGCGACGTCGGACAGGATGATTGACCCCATTGTCGACATCCCGCCGCCGCCAATCCCGGCCAGAGCCCGCGCGGCGATAAGCTCCGTCATGTTCCTTGCGAGGCCGCAGAAGAGACAGCCCAAGGCGAAGACGAAGTATGCGAACAGGAGGCAGGATTTGCGTCCGAAGATGTCGCTGAGCTGGCGCAGAGGTAAGATAGATTTTCTTTGAACAAGAGATCTAGTGGACACACCTTTCCGTACAATGGTCTGATGCAGATGTCAGCAACGTGTGAGGCGGGGAAGAACATCACACGTACTGAAAGCTAGTGAGGGATAGCATGTATCCTGTCGCGATCCAGCTGGTGTTCTGCAGCTGTTCGAACTGGCTCCCAATGGATGCGTAGGTCGAGGTCACGATAGTCGTGTCCATAGCTACAAGGAATATGCCTAAGATCATCGGTCCCATCTGAAGGGCGGTAAGTGTGAGACATAAAAGTTGGAGTACTGAAGCTTCTGACTCACCACTGCAACAACGGACACGGTGGGCTTGACTGGCTCATTAAGGTCCTGAGATGCCCCATTGCTGATGGCTTCTGGTGTTTCCGGCTCAGAAAATTCGCTCTCTGCTGACGAGAGCAGAGGAGTGCGTTCGTCCGAGGGGCCGCGAGACATCGTCGACCTGGAACCTGTTCAGAAATCGACGTGGCAGCAATGAACAAACCTTTATGCCAGTCACTATGTGCTTTGCATACGCCGAAGTCTCCGAGACCGCTTTGGTCAACGCGGTCAGACACGCGGCCGTTACAAAAGGACAAACCTGGTCGAACGTCAACCTTGCGTCAACCTCAGACCGAGGATAGTCAATTGATCTTAGCGGTGCGGGGAGAGGACCGAAGCAATCCGATATGGTGTAACGGCTAACATTACCGCCTTTCACGCGGTAGCTCGGGGTTCGATTCCCCGTATCGGAGCGTGTGGACCATCGATGTGCCTTTTTGTGGCGGCATACTGTCTTCCTGCAGAGTGCCATCAATCTCCACCACCGTCTCCACGCTCAATTCCTACGGCGAATGAAATCATGTAGCTGAAATGGACGCAGTAAAGCACAGTCTAGCGGCATCGGAGGGTCGAACATTATGGGCATTATATAGAGGAAGACAGTACTTGTATGATGGAATCGGCAGGCGATGCACTCCGACGGGGACTAGGAGTTTCCCATGTGGTATGAACAGTCCGAGCGTGCATCATGATGTCGTGGATGCGGGGACTTCTGCTTCTTGACGTGGTGCAATCTTGTAGTAGTGCTCCCCGGTGAGGCCGCCACGCGGAAGCTTGCCATACAGCTCCTTGTTGAACGCGCGAGAGATGGGGATAGTGGTAGAGACGTAAGCCTTGAGCTACATTGAACAGACGCAGCGAGAGTATGAGGACGAAGGTTCAGAGGGGCAAGCAAAAGCAAGTACGCACCGAAGAGCTCCGGATCTCCTCTATTGGCGGTGCAACGAATACCCTGACCTGCTCATCCACCAGCCTGTACTTCGCCTTCCCGCGCACGACGTGCTTTCCAGGCGCACCCGTACGGTGTCCACCAGGCAGGAATGCCTGCCGCGTACCTGCACGAATCCCAGTCAGTCATTGCAGCAGCCATCGACCAGGCAGCCCAGACGCACCTTTGTAGTAATCTTTGTTACCACGTTTCGGCGTGAGTGCCCGCCGCATGGCCTTGGAGAAGCAGGGATTCGTCGGGAACATGGTCGTGGACAAGAGGAACAGCGGCACTGCTGAGCCTCAGACAGGCTCAGACGCTCGACATGGGACAAGCGCCCATGGTACCGCAGCAGGTGAGGGCGGAGCGCAAGCCCTGTCCTTTCACCTTCATCTTCGTCGTCTCAACTTTCAATACATCCGCTATGACAAAACCAAGAGGGAAACGTGGAGGGAAATCCAGCTTCAGCCGCGGCGGACATGCACAGCGAGGGCGCGGACAGAAGAGGTACGACGAAGCACGCCCCTCGTCTGCACTTGGCCAGGCGGAGCGGCCAGAGAGCGCTGTCGACGACGTGGAGGGAAGCGAGGGAGGCAGCGGGAGCGACTCTGGTTAGTCTTCTGTGTCTGGGAGCTTCAATCTTGACGCGATCCCGGGCGGCGCACGCGTAGAGGCGGAGGAAAAGGTCACGATCGACGTTCCGGTCGCGATGTGGGTGAGTCGCGCGACCAAAGAGTGCTCTTACGCTGCCTTGCTGAGCCACGGAACGACTGCAGGACTTTGATCACTGCGATCCGCGACGGTGCTCGGGCAAGAAACTCGCCCGCCAGGGACTCATACAATCGCTACGCGTGGGGCAGAAGTTCCGAGGAGTGGTCGTCTCGTGAGTGCCCTACTGCGGTCGCCTTCGCTCGAGAGCTTACCCCTGTCGGCTAGGCCCAAGGGCACACAACCCGTTAGCCCAGCGGACAGGGACATCGTCGCGCAGAACGGTGTGGCGGTAGTCGAATGCTCATGGGCGCGGCTGGACGAGATTCCCTTCGGCCGCATCTCGAGTCCCCACGAACGTCTTTGTGAGTACTGCCTCTCCTCTACTCACCGGTGCATGCGCCACCGAATTTCACCCCGTCAAAAGCCGTACACACGAGCTGACACCCCGCACCAGTGCCGTACCTTGTCGCAACCAATCCCGTCAACTACGGTAAGCCATGGAGGCTCAACTGCGTGGAAGCCCTCGCCGCTGCCTTCTACATCACCGGGTTCGACACGTACGCGGAGCGTCTGCTTAGCGGATTCGGGTGGGGCCACACCTTCTGGGAGGTGAACGGGTGCGTTATGCGTTGTGTATGTGCGAGGCAGCTAGCTGATCGCGGCGTCCCAGACACCTGCTGGAGCAGTATAAGACTTGCGAGGACGCGGCGGCTATAACGGCTATGCAGGAGAAGATTCTCGCGGACTTGGAGAAGAGCTACGACGACTCAAGGCGGACGATGGGTGAGTTGCTCTTGGTCATGTCTCCTGGTTATGTGTTCCTTTGCGCGAGGTCGGGCATATGTACGGTATCCGGAGCGTACGTATGGGGATGGTCAAGTACGGATCTCCGGCAATGCATGGACATGTGCATGGCTGAGCGGGTCGTACTTCCGGAAACATACGATAGGGAGAGATTCCTATGCATCCGTATGTATCGCGGTTCGAGTGTTGTCGCGAGACACTTCTCAAAACACGCATATCTGGTGCATCGTCGCAACAGGCAGCTGATTACCTTTCACAGACGACGGCGAAGAGCTGGACCTGCTCGTGCCGAACCCCAACCATCACCACGTCCCCGAGAGCTCCAGCGAAGAAGAGGAAGATGACGAAGAGGCAGAGACGAAGTAAACGCATTGAGCAGTGCCGACCATCCCCGACCGGACTGCGAACTTCGCATATGATTCCCAAATCTCTGCAGTCCGGTGAGTCCTGCGCCCGACAGTACCCCTACATATGCTACGCAAAGCCGCTATGGACGCCAGACGCGCCGATAGCGGCGCGGCGCCCACCTTGCTCCATACTGTCACGGTGTCTACCCTGAAGATGGTGTTGTAAGTAACTTGTAAGTCGCGAGAAGCCACCCAATGATGTATGATTGTATCATATTGCTCTTCGCGTCCCAAGGTCTTATCGCTGTGGCCGCGCGGTGGCTTGTGATTCTTCCCGACGCGACCCGGGCCTCTCTGGCCATCATCGTCGGTCGTCGAGAACACCGTGTTGCAGCCCGAGGTGCATATGGCTACTAGAAGATATATAACGTTGGATGGTTGGTTCGAGGGGGAGTGCTTCTTTCTCCAGTGCCTCCCCATCTGGTTTGGACGTTTCGTTTCCTGAAGTCTGCTCCGACTTGCCCTCGCCTGTCACCACTGTCACCGCCCGATCACCTGGGTCCTGAGCTCCTCGACCGTGTCTGCGACGCTCGGCGCGCATCGAGCTCATACAAGGCAACCTTCTCCGAGCCTCTCGCCAAGCTCACAAAACAAGTGAGTGATACTGCATTGCTTCGAATATGCATCCTCACTGACACTTGCTACTTACACTGTTACACAGACTCGTCAGCCGCATGCGTGGGTTGACATGGACGTGAGGCGCGATGTTACCCTCTCGTGCACATGGTCTTCCCGCCTCTAGGCGTTTGCGCGGTCGTCGGTGCAGACTCTGGTTTCACGACAAAGCTACCCTGCGAGTCCTTTGAACGCTTCATCCGGCTAGCTGACGAACTCGGAGCCTACCTGAGCTCGTGGAATTCAATCGAAAGGCTCCCCGATGGACATACGACACGCGCCCCGCTCGCTGTCCGGACTTCAAGTTAAGAGCTTTGAGCTTCAGCTTCAACTTTTGGGGCTGCGAACCGAACCCACGCAAGCCCGTACGCGGATCTGCGGCCTGGCTCGTTCTACGTCCGCACTCCGCCACTTCCGCACACACGGGTCCTGTCGCTTTCCATGACGACCGCAATCTCCTGCGCCGAGGTCCTCGCTCTCGAACGCCCCTGCCGTATGTCCAAGCGGGGTCTTGAAGTTGCAGGTACGCTTCGTCTTTGAAAGCTTTACATATTGCGTGGGATCATCGTGGAGGACGGCGCACCGGATGCACACTGGCTCCTGTCGAAGTCCGTCTGGCTACTGACAGCGAGCCAGTCTGCACCCGGACGCGTCACGGACTCACGGGCACGGTTCTGCTTCTGCTTCTTACTTGGAGCTTCGCGTGGCCCGCTGCGCAGCTCCTACTCCTGCTGCTATCTTTTGACCTTCGCAAGTCTTCCACCGCTCAGTACTTATGCATATGTGCGACTAGGCTCACGATGCTGGTCGGTGGACCATTTGACACGAGTGTCCGGGACTGAGAGACGCGGTGATGGGATCGGCAGCGGTACTGTCAACTTGAACTATGAACTTCCCTGCTTCTCGACTTCTCAGCTTCTGGTGTACGTACATCACGGGAATGTGGAATACCGGGTCCGGAGCGCACAGCGGCCTCAGTGTTCGGACGTCTTTCTGGTCTGGTTTTCGCATCTTCCGTCTGGACGTCGTATGACTGGGGGATTTTTGGAGGAACGTTGGGGATCGTTGGACGCAGTGGGTGCCCTTTCTCGGATGCTCGGTCTGTGTGCTGGCGAGCGAGCTCCTCTGCATACGATGGAGGATGGCGTCATATCAGAGAGGTTTTTGTTCCGGGACCGGATGCTTTACGTTATGTCGAAGCTCGAAGTCCCGCTCCCGTGCACTGCTGAATTGTCAAGATGACGCTGGCGCCTTCGCGTGGATGACGCTCAGCCGGCGTGTAGATTTGTACTTCGCCACGATGCTGACATCCAATCTTCCATGGCCGAGGGAGCATCGACGCTAGCACCTAGTCTTGGAAGCTATGTCCAAAGGCAGAACAACCTGACTAGGAACATATCGACGTCATGGATCGCTTGGCCGGACGAACGGGCTCCCGAGTCCCATGGGCGGCGCCGCCCACCGTGCCTCTTCGCTGGTGAGTTTCACGCCCTCTGGTCTCTTGCATGTCCATGAATCACGGAGTTACTGAAACGGCTTTTCACATGCGATGTGCAGGTTGAATATAGCCTCTGCGCCACCGCCCTGCGGTCATCTGAACCTGCCACCGTGCCCGCGTGGTCTCACGCTCGGACAACGCCATCCTTCGGTCCCCAGCTAGCGTTGGATTACATAGATTTTCCCCTCCGAATCGCAGAGGTGGGAGTTCGGGTTAGCGGGCTTCGACGACAGGCTCCGGAGGTCAGTCCCCCGGTGTCGCCTCGCCCGTGGCAGCTCACGAATGAGTACAGTACAGAGCTGAACCGTCCGCCGTCGCTAATTGCGATCGACATGCGAAACACGCCGATGGTCACCCCGCGTTGACAGTGGAGCACGCAAGACATGTCCGGCAACGTCATTGGCCAGAGTGGCGCTGCGCTAACCACGACGCTCGCATGACCTGCCGCTGTTCGGGGCTCCTGGCGTCTGCGTTTCTCTTTCCGGGTTTGTGGTTATGCACTATCCGTCCCTGCTGCTCTCGGGCTCGCTAGAGCTCGCTGGCCAGCACAACGCGGAAGACATTCGTCAGGGACGTGTCGGACGAGGTACGCGCCAGCCAATGGCCACTTTTCTGTTGCTCGTTACCCCGCATTGATCCATCATTAGCAATTGATCCCCCCGCGCCCAATCAGGCAAGACTCTTCCCCACACCGTCACGCGACGATGCCAGTCCTGGGCGCCTACGCGCTTGGTGCCAACTGTACCCGCGCGGTTCGTTTGCCAGAACGTGAAGTCAGTGTCATGAGAACCCCGGAGCCGTTTTATGTGCAATGTCTGTCGCGTAACGACGCGAGTCTCCCTCCTCCTCCTCCTTTTCCTCCTCCTCCTCCTTCCCTCCCTCCGACCGCACCCCGTCCGCCCACAAGTCCAGGTCCGTTGCCCGCTCACGCGCGGAACTTCGCCTCGACGCCATGGAGGAGACACGGAGACATGCACACCAGGCTACCAACCCGTTCGCCAGTCCCGGTGAGTATCCACGTCCTCCATGATGTCCCTTCGCGCAATTATATCGCGTCCATCCCACGCCCGTTCATTTCCCTCTTCTCTACCATCGGCGCGTCGTCACGGTGCTTTGGCTTCCCTTCGTGCACATATTCCGTGATGAACCCGCCGTCGGGGGCGACTTAACTGCACCTCCGTTTGCGCGCCTCGCACATGAAGCTCCACCATTGATGCCGAAGCTTGCATGCCACATGGACTCTATCGCGCGAAGATGCTGGGCTGAGGGCGGGCTCGACGGCCCCGCAGCCTTGCACCTTATTCGTGACCGGCATCACCAGATATGACGGCTTGCTCGTCGCTGTTCTGCGCGGTGGGATAATGTGTGCTTGCGCTGTGGCAGATGCACGGGCAAGGTTCATTCTTCACTTCATCGTCTCCGGCGATTTTGCGTGAAGTCATGAGTGATATGCGCTGGAGAGATCATTATAATTGTAAGCACTCGTCTCATCAGCTCACCAACTAAACACTCATTTTACCGTTCGACTGGACACATTACACTCCTTTCGCTCTGCTCTCCCTTTGCCGTTCACTGCCACTGACGATGCGTCGGTTTCGTTTCTCCCGGGATGTAGAGGATGAAGCGGGATTCGCGCACACGACCCCTGCCGGCGTGCACCCGTACGCCTCGTCGTCCGCAGCGGTGAATACCCCCCTTCCAGCATCGGCCGCTGGGTCCCGAGTTGGGCTCAGCACTGCAGCGGTGGGGGCCGCTGGCGCCGCAACAGGTGAAGAGATCCGACCAGAGGACGTCCCACGGGAGCAGCCTGCACCAAAACCGCCGCTGTGGAAGCGAAAATGGTTCATCATCACGAACATCGTCGCTGCTCTACTCGGTATCGCTATCCTGTTCATCCTGCTCTACCCGGTCGTGCACGCTATCGCGCAGCACATCGTCGATGTTTCGGTTCTCAATGTGGACCAGGCTCAGATAACCAATCCCACGAACACTTCGTGAGTCTCTGTCTCGACTCCGCCAGTCGGTCGCGCTGACAGGGCCCTGTCGTGGAAAGCTTTGATCTCAAGATGGACGCTTGGGTCTCGCATGCTGGTATTTTCTCCCCGGCTACGATCAAGTTCAACCAGCCTCTCCAGGTCGCCTGGGTGAACGCCTCGGGCGACCAGGTCCCCATCGGCTCCTTCCCGCTCTCGCCGCTCAGCGTCAAGTCGAAACGCGCCTACATCAACCAGACCGTGCCGTTCACCATCACGGACGAAGTTGCGTTCGCGAAATTCACGTCCGCGATGATCACACAGCCAAACTTCACATGGCACCTCACGAGCGAGAAGCTCGACGTGCGCGCGCTCGCGTTCCCGACGGCGCACAGCCTGCACTTCAACAAGGACGTGACGCTCGCCGGGATGAACAACTTTGACGGGCACGTTACCCTCGACAATTTCCAGCTCCCGCGCGACGATCCCGCAGGGGGCATCGAGTTCAGCGCCACGACGGGGCTCAGCAACCCGAGCGCGTTCAACGTGAACCTCGGCACCGTCGTGTTCGACCTCTCCTACCGGGGCCTCTACCTCGGCACGGGCAGCGGGCCGAACACGGTCATCAAGCCCGGCGACAACGCGGTCACGCTCAACGGGACGCTCGTGCCACAGACCGGGAGCGACGCGCTGGCGATCGCGTCGGACCTGTTCACGCGGTACCTCAATGGGGAGCAGGCGGACGTGGTGGCGACGGGGAAGAGCTCGATCCAGGCGGACGGGACGGCGGTGAGCTGGCTGAGCGCGGGGCTGACGGCGCTGGAGCTGCACGTCCCGTTCAAGGCTCCCGGGGGCGCGATCAGCCCGATCAAAGGTATAACGATTGGGGACATGAGCTTGGACTTTTCGAGGGACACGCCGTGGGCGCCGGTGAGCAATTCGCGGACGGTGCAGGCGGCGATGGAGCTGCCGTTTGGGTTCTCGGTGGCGATTGGGGAGATCTCGAATGAGTTCAATATCACGACGGGGGAGGGGGTCGCTGCTGGGCTTGCGACGGTAGGTGTCCGCCGTGGGGACTGGAGGCCGTGACGCGTACTGACGTGTCGATTTGGGGAATGCAGCCCTCGAGTGCGTCGACGAGCGAGATCAAGGTCATCAATGAGACGTTCACGCAGGGAATCATCAATATCACCATCGAGAACACCCCGCTGAACGTCCTCGATCCGAACCACCCCGTCTTCTCGACCTTCAGTGCGTGCCTACTTCTTCTCTCTTTGACTGGCATCCTTGCACCTGACGCTGGCCACAATGATACGTAACAGACCGCAACCTGACGGACGGGAAGCTCATGCCGTTCCAGCTCGAGGGCCACGCGCGTGCGATCGCAAATATGAGCATTGGACAGATCACGCTCGACCCGATCAAGTTCAACGTGCCGTCAAGCCTCGATGGGCTGCAGGGCTTGGATGGTTTTGTGAAGATCGCGAGTGTGGATGTGATTGGCGGGTCGCAGGAGGCGATTCATCTTGGGATTGACGGTGAGTGCTGCCGAGGGTGAGGTTGTGCACATGGGAGATCGGGACTGACGCGTGCCATAACGCAGTGGACATTTTCAACCCGTCGAACCTGAAGTTGTATACAGGCGACATGAGTGAGTAGATCTACATGGCAGATCTGGGCTGCGGCGGTTGACGGCACACCTCGACAGCGTTGCAGCTCTTCCGCGGGGATGCGTTGATGGGGACGACCCTCCTGCCGAACTTGACGCTCTCGATGGGCAACAACTCGGTCACTGCACAGGGTAACTTCACGGTACGTCGTCTCTTGCTTCGACATGCAACAGCGACGCGTTCGCTCATGTTGCACCGTCTCCGCAGCCCAACGGCACGCCCGAAGGTCTGCAAACGCTCGACCAGTTCGTGGGTGGCACGGACGTGGAGGTCGTCATCGCCGGGTACAGCAAGAGCACCGAGGTCTCCTCGCTCCTCTCCGCGTTCGAGAGCCTGAACATCACCGCGACCCTGCCCGCGCTCAAGTCCCAGCTGCTGAATTCGGCGTCGCTCAAGGTGCTCCCGACGACGGGCCACACGAACGACACGGCGCACGCGGTCGTGTCACTGGCGAACCCGTTCACGGCGGACCTGGTGATTACGAAGGTGCAGAGCAACGTGACGTTCCACGAGATCACGCTGGGCACGATCGACATGCCGGTGACGTTTGCGTCGAAGGGGAACGCGTCGACGGACTCGCCGGCCCTGGATCTGCAGATGAACATGGATCCCGAGGCGCTGTTCACGGTCACGAGGATCTTGGCGGGGGATGCAGGGCTCGAGACGGACCAGCTGGATGCGATTGTTGCGTTGGGCGGGTATACTTACCTCAATGGTGTCGGTGTGGGGAAGTCGAAGAGGGAGGTCGTGGAGAAGCGCGACAACATGTTCACGTAAGTTCCTCTTCCTTCGTGTTTGTGGACAAAGTAGCCGACAGGACTTCGCAGGGGCTTCGACCTCCCGAGCTACGTCGACAAGGCATTCACGAAGCTCACGTCGGACATACAACTCACGGCTGGCGTGAACATTGGAGACTACGCGACGACGCTGACGTATACCCAGCCGGACGTCGAGGTCAAGACGGACCAGAGTTTGAACTTCCTCCTGCCCATCCTCGCACAACCGATCGTCCAGAAGATCGTGGATGGGTCGGTGCTTGGGATCGAGACGGTGCTCATCAAGGACATCAAGGAGAACTCGTTCGGCACGTCGCTGAAGGGGTCCATCAGGAACGCTGGTCCTTGTGAGTTTACTTCTGCGGTTTTGCGGGGGTGGGAGGATTGGCTGACCTTTTTGCTTGCAGTCGATGCAAAGATCGAATTCCCTTCCGGTTTGACCATTGAGTGGAACGGCGCATCTATTGGGAGCATTGACATGCCCGCGATCGACCTGGTTGGCGACGTTGGTGCCAGCTTCGAGGTGGATGCGACGTTTAAGGTGGCGAGCGTGGACCACCTCACGGAGTTCACCAAGGTGATGCTGACTGAGGAGTCATTCGACTGGGTTATCTCGGGCAGCAACCTCTCTGGTGAGTCCTGGTATCTGCTTACACGTTGGGAAGCTGTAGCTGACATGGTGTACATGGTGCTGTAGTCGCTGCGATCGGTATCTCGGTTCCTGAGATCGCACTGTCGAACAAGAAGGTCACGTTGAAGGGCATGAACAGCCTGAAGGGTGGTGTGAAGATCGAGACGTTCGACCTCCCGAGCAACGACCCCGACGGTGGTATCCACCTTACTCTGCAGACAAACGTCACCAACGTGAGTAGTCGAACTGATCAAGTGCATGCATGTATGTGTTGAGCATACACTGATGAATTGGGACATAGCCTTCGCAAGTCGGCGTCGAGCTCACCTCGATCGGGTTCCAGAATTTCTTCCAGAACGTCCACATTGGCCCTGCCTCCGCTTCGGACACTTTCAGCCTGTCGCCACAGACGACTATTCCTCTCGCACTCACAGGTCGTCTCATCCCGCAGAGCGAGCAGAGTGGCCTGGATGCGGTCTCGGCGATGTTCAATGCCTTCATCCATGGCAAAGATAGCAACATTGTCGTGCAGGGCGACAGCGCTGGTCCCACTGACGTACGTGCTCGTTTCACCAAGGCGGCGATGTCGATGCTGACGGTGGTTGTTCAGGTCACTTGGCTAAACGAGGGTATCAAGGCCCTTAAGGTCGAGACGGTCCTTCCGAACCGCGGTGTCTTGCAGATCATCAAGTCAGTCAGCCTGAACGAGCTCGACCTGCGCTTCTCGGAGTCCACCGCGTTCAGCCCGGCGATGGGCAGCGACGACACGACCGCTGCGTTCACACTTCCCTTTGACTTCCCCATCGACATTGTCGCGCTCGAGCAGAACATCACGGTCGGGGCGGATGGCACAGACTTTGCGGAGCTCGTCATTCCCAAGGCCCCCAGTACGACAGACATCGAGGAGCGTATCATCCACCTCAACTTCGCGAAGGTGCCCTTCGCTGTGTTCAGTGGAGGCCACAGCGAGTTCGAGCAGTTCCTCTCGGACACGGCGACGTCCAAGTCGGAGACGATGACGCTCAAGGGCGCGGCGAACACGGACGCGCAGACGGCTGTGGGGCTGCTCTCGCTGACGGACATCGAGTTCGACGTGTCGACGACGGTCGCGGGCCTGCAGGGCTTGAATGCGGAGCCGGCGCTGGTGACGGCTCTTGATGTTAACCATGGTTTCGAGAGCTTTCTGCTCATCAAGGTGAACTCGTCGTTGTTCAACCCGAGTAACATCACGCTTGGTGCTGGTGATATCGCGTTTGGGCTGCTCTTCAATGACGATCTTATCGGTTCTGCGGATTTGGTGAGTACGCTATGGTTAGGACTCCCTGCGACGAGTTTTGATTGTTCTGCAGAGCAACCTCGTGATCATACCAGGTAACGAGACTTATGCAATCGGTATGCACCTATGATATGAGTCATGATGAGACATCACTAACACGGTGACGTAGACGTCCACTACCAGCCCGAGGGCAGCGCTGTCGCGTCTGGTCAGAAGATGCTGGAAAATTACATCCAGGGAGTGGAATCAGACACCACGATCCAAGGCTCCACGGACTCGACGCCCATCGAGTCCCTGCAGTTGGCCATGTCTCACACGCGCCTGTCTCCAGTCAAGATCCCTGCGCTGCACCAGAACCTCATCACCTCGGCCTCGCTCGTCTTCCCCACGGACATCGCGCAGACTGGTCTCGCCTCCTCGACGTTCGTGCTCTCGAACCCGTTCACGGCGAGCATCAATCTTCTCGAGGTCAACGCGGTCGTGACGTTTGGGAACCTGTCCCTCGGCAGCATCGACCATGTCGACCGCACGAGCAGCCCGATTCATGCTGATGGGCACAATAACATCACGTCGCCAACGCTGCCGTTCAAGTTCAACTTGGATCCGGTTGCCATCATTGAGCTCCTGTTCATTGGAGCGAAGAACAACGGTATCGACCTGGGGCCTTTGCCTGAGGTGTTCCAGATCGTCCTTGCGAATCCTGATGCGAAGACCTCGGTATGCGGTTGAGATGCGGCGCAATATGAACCCTACTTAATAGCGGTCTTGCAGATCAATGCGACTGTTGATACGGGCAAGCCCCCTTGCGATAGGTAAGCAGACTTCCTCCGCTGCCCTTCAGCCATACTGACGTTGTGTTTTGTTCTAGCGGCAAGCAGTTCGACGTCAACGATGCGATCTTGAACTCGCTCAAGAACCTCGAAGTCACGCTCGATGTCGATAGTGCGGTCAAGATTGACGATTGTGAGTTCCTTTGCCCTCGGCCCCTTGTGAGAGCATTGACACCGACACGCTATCTAGTCGCCACCGACCTTTCGTTCAAGCAGAACAATGTCAATGCCATCGTGAGTCTCGCCTCGACTGTGCTCGGACTCGGAGGGTGGTCGGAACTGATATTTGTTTGATCCAGACGGACGAGACGGCCTTGTACCTCATCAGCGTCGTCGCTCCTCCGATTGTGCAGCAGCTCGTCGATCAATCTGAGCTCAAGTTCAACGCTGCAAACATCACGTACGTGGATCTTATAGTCTATGCGGCCTACTCGATTGACCTTTGAAATTGCAGGAACATCTCGGACGAGGGCTTTGACTTATCGTTGAAGGGCTCTCTCACCGGGACCGGTCCATTCGACGCAGAGATCGCTTTCGTGGAGCCCGTCACGTACGTTCGATTCCTCGTCCGTCAGCTCGCCACCACTCACTTACTGCCACATGCAGCGTCACCTGGCAGGGTCATGATATCGCCGAGATCGCTCTTCCAGCGGGTGAGTGCATTTAAGGTCCAGTAGTGGAATGACACTGATGAATGTATTCAGTCTGCGCCGCTGCTAACGACGGTGTGCCCGACTACGAGACTAATGCCCGCCTCTCGATCACCGACAACGACCAGTTCACCGAGTTCGCGACTTTCCTGCTCCACAACGAGGACTTCACCTGGACCATCTCCACGAATGCTCTGCGCGTGACTGCGCTCGGCACGATCTTCGATGGCGTGAAGCTCAGCAAGGATATCTCATTCAAGGCGTTCAACAACCTGCCGGGAGTGACGATCAGCAACTTTAAACTGCCATCCGATGACCCTGCCGGAGGTATCCACATCGAGACAGACTCGCTCATCCCTTCGCCAGCGCGTGAGTAGTGCTTGCGCTACAGTGTTGGGTGACAGATCTGACTAGTCCCTTCAGAGCTGGGTATTGACCTCGGCACTGTCACGTTCGAGTCTTCTTTCAAGGGCACAACCGTTGGACGTAAGTCGCGTCCTTTCTTGCCAGTCACTCCCGAGATTCACGACAGTAACTAGCGCTCACGGGCAACAATCTCTTCCTTGCACCGGAGACCACGACGAACTTGCACCTCTCAGGTCGTATCACTCCCAAGAGCGGCGACGACCTCAACACCATCGGAGAGTTGTTCACCAACTACCTGCACGCCGAGAACCAGACTCTTTCCGTACAGGGCGAGTCTGTTCAGCCGTCTGGCTCTGGCAGTCCAGTTGGGTGGCTGAGTACGGCGTTCAAGACCCTCACCTTAACTGTCACTCTCCCAGGCGAAAAGTTCGACGTGAGTGACTACACGATCTACTGCGGACTTCGGTAGCTAATATCTATTCGCAGATCATTCAATCCATCGAGATGTCCGACTTGGAGCTCGTAATGACCGAGCAGGGTCAAGCCTTTGCGCCTGATGCGAGCTCGCGGCATATCCTCACGCAGTACAAGAACCCCTTCGGCTTCTCTCTGCAGGTCGTGAAGAGCGGCGAAGACATCACGCTGGCAGCCCAGGGCACCGACGTCGCAGAGGTCGGTCGTCGATTCTGTGTGCGAATCTCTTCCACTGACGTCGTGACTATTGCCCTACAACAGCTCAAGCTGCCGCAAGTTGATGCAGTCGGCGGTGTCTCTACGGGCAACGTGGCCGACTTAGTTCTGACCTTCGAGAATCAGACGCTCCAGTCGCTCAACAATGACGCGTTCGAGACGTTTTTCGCTGTGGTCACCGATACACAGGGGATCGAGTTTGATCTCAAGGGTGCTGCGGACGTCGTCGCTCGCACGACCATTGGCGATGTCCCCATCTCGGACATTGCGTTCGACGTCACGACCAGCTTGAAGGGCATAAATGCGTTCAACAAGGCCGCCACTCTGAGCAACGTCTCGATCACTGGCAGCGGGCACGACGATCACGGCGCATATGTGAAATCACCTCTTACAACCTCGCTCGAGAACCCATCGAATATCTCGCTGCAGACTATCAACGTCGCGCTTCCTGTGTACTACAAGGAGGTCTTGCTCGGTCGTGCCGTCATCGACAACCTTGACTTGGTTCCTGGCGAGAATACCGTCCCCACAGAGTTCCACTACCAGCCCAACGATGCAAACGACACCACAGCCCAGGCGTTCCTCACCGAGTTCCTGCAGACGGGCGACGACATTCCGCTCACTATCAAGGGTGATGGTGACAGCTCTCCCTTCGCCTCTTTGGTCCCCGCGCTCGCAGGCGTTGAGATCAGCACGACTCTCAAGGGTAAGCAAGTTCTTTTGCCTGCCTTTCGACCAGTGCTGACTTCATCGATGTAGGTTTGAACGTCCCTCCCATCGTCACGCACATCAATGCGTTCATCACGCTTGACACCCTCATCGACAACTATATCACGATCGACTTCGACGTAAGTCGTTGCTGTCTCGTTCCTCTCATGGATAACTGACTGGTGTCTCTGCTGTAGATTGCCAATCCGCTGGACACTGATATGGAAATTACATTCACGCAAGTCGACTCTGGCGTCGACGGCGTGACCTACGCCCACTTCGACCAGGGATTCGACAGCTTCGTTGTACCCGCCCACGGCTCAGCCAACAGTGGCACTGTGAAGAATGTGCTTCTGGTGAAGGGGGCGATTGCGTCGCTCCCGATTATTCCTTTGGGCAGGCTCGACGTATTCGCCGCAGCCACTGTCAAGTACGTTCGCAGTGTGATGAAATAAGTCGAGTGGTGGCTGACTGTTTGAACAGAGTTGGAGAGTACACGATCCCGTGGTTGCACCTCACTACATTGAACGTGCCAACTATGTACTCGCTGGCCCTCTCCATCTCTGCGATGAAAGAGGCTGCAGCATCCATCAGCGCTAGCAAAGCAGGCATCACCCTCTCGTCTTCTGGAGCATCGTCAGTGGCCACCGCAAGCCTCAGTCAAAGCAGCGGCGGTGTGGGCGTCACCACCGCAGTGTCTGGAAGCGACAAGCCTTCCATTACAGCGTCGTCTTCGACTGAAGGAGAGTCGACTCCTGCTTCGAGCGACGCTGCTTCGCCTACCTCTGCTAGCCAAGACTTTCCGACGTCTTCAGCCAACGATGCTTCGCTACCCTTTGTAACAACGAACGCAGGCAAGCAGCCGGCGTCTTCCCCTGCCTCGTCTGCAGCACCTGCGGAGTCGTCAGTGCGTAAATCCCGTTGACGATTGTCTAACCGCTTGCTCATCACCGCCTCAGACCTAAGATGCACTCGCCATGATCTCTTCTCGTGATAATCAGCATGATCGTACGGACAACTATCTTGCAACGCCTCAGACACGCTATTTGTCTTGTACACTGTTCTGTATCGCATAGTCAACGCAAAATCCGTCTCCAGCGCGACCTCCCGCGGTGCGGTAATCTCGTATCACGTACCTCATGTTTATTCCCCTATTATTCCTGCCTCGCACCGCTAGGGATACCTTGCTTCTATCATCGCTGATTCTAGTTTTTTGCCACCGTGAGCTATGTCCAGTTACCATCTTTGTCGCTCGCACACGACTGTACCCTTGTCATACCCGTATTCTTCGACCACGCCTTACCTGATAGTGACTGTCGGTAGCTGTCGGTTCTCCTTTATACCACTTCACTCAGACACTTACGCCTTACGTCTACGACCCCTGTTGTCTTGTAGTCCGTTGTAGGCAGATGTTCAATCAATCGCCATGACCCTTGCACGCAAATGCCTTCGAGTCATCGCCGGATTGCCACCACAGAAAGCCAGCCTGACCCGAATTTCCCTCCTCCGCAGTAGCATCGAAAAATTTGGCTGAACTGACAGTCACTTCTACTGTCCAGAGAGACAGAGAACGAGGGGTGTGGACTGTCAGGATAATGCAGCCTAAGCATGGTGGTCAGAGAGAAAAGGAGAGAGAGCCAGGAGCGCCTCGTATCTTTCCTGCCTACCACCATCTTCACCCCGCCCCACTACGGCCTCTCTCGCGCTCTATATGTCGCATCACCTGAAAAAACGCAAGAGGAGGCCGTTTGATACCTATGGACATGCCGACCAAGATGGAGCACCTCAGGCGGACCTCTCGCTGTTCGTTCAAGCGCATGAGGCCGACCTCGTTCATGGGCCGCAGGCGGCGAATGCTGCACGATCCTTGGAAGTACTTCGTGAGGATGGAAAGGACGTTGTGGGCGATGGGCTCATTCAGTGGACTGGGACTCGACGCGATGTTAACCCTGGACTCGGCGCATCGTTGTCGAACGATGAGGATCATCTGCAGCTCCAAGGTCCCGCTGTGCCTTCGGAAGACACTCCCAACGATCGCGCTGGATACTGGGTGGACAGGTACGCAGTATGCTGAGAGTTTGCATGGTTATGGTCTCGCGATACTCGCTGTGTGCCCTCCTAGTGTTGTTCCAGACATTTGCTCCGTACGACACCCCTTTCTCCCTCTTCTTCTCTCCAGAGATTGTGTCTCACGCGGTGTTATATGTAGATACGACGCTCGTCTTCTGCTTGAGTCGTTGCCCGACGTATCTTCGTTGTCACCCGAGCCCGGCTCTCCAGGAGGCTGGTCGGACCTACCCTCCGATGCGGAAGACACATTTTTCTTCTCGGCAGCAGAAGTCGAGGACTACCGACGCGATAAACGGAGACGAGTCATCAATCGCGACCGCGAAGCACGGCTGAACGCCCTTCGTGAGGAACATGGGGATGACGAGGAGGAAGATCCTCGAGAGCAGTGGGGTGGAAGCGATGAAGAGGTGAGTTCACTTCTCGCATCCTACCCCCGGCTCCCGCGCTCATTCGCGTCTATCTAGCCCGACGACGCGCAAAGCGAGCTCATGCGCCGTACCGCCTCCCATATCATGTCCTCCCCCAACGCCGCTCAGCTCGAGATGCGTATCCTTGCCAATCACGGCGCTGACGCTCGGTTCGCCTTCCTGCGGGGGCGATGGTCGCGAGCATGGCGCCTCACCAAAAGCAAGCTGCGACTAGAACTCGAGGCTGAGAAGCAGCGCAAGATGGAGGAGGCGACGAAGGGCAGCGCGGCAGCGCTCGGCGGCCTGGCTGGCTATGGCAGCAGCGACGAGGACGAGTATGAGAATGGCGAATCTGCTGCGGACGCCCGCGCAAACGATCCGGTGAAACCATCCTCTCCCGTGCAGGATCCGGTACCTCCACGGCCTCCAGTTGAGCCCGCGGCGGATGATGACGCTCTCAAGGCAGCAAGACGCGCGAGGGCTCGTGAGTGGGCGGAGAAGCGGCGTGCTGCGAAGGAGGGTGGTGGGCAGTTGGCTGCCAGTGAGTGAAGTTCCATAGTGTCTTCTGTCGATACATCATGCCGCTGCACAATCAATACCTTGTTTCCTACACAGTACTCTTACGACGCGACGATCCGCATCCTCACTCTCCCATCGTGTCTCTGGACATGCTATAGAAGGTCCAGTCCGCCCACGGGGACGACATCTTCTCTTTCCCCCGCAATCTCAAGCCCATTTTCTCGTATATCATCACCTGCGCGACGATGACAATATGCAGCGAGACTTCCGATGAACCGAATAAACCACATACGTTGTGCGTGCTCCCGGTAATCAACCCCATGGTCGCCCCGATCGCCTTTGCCTGCAAGAGTGACGTGTCAGCATGGTCTGCCTGCTCCTTCCGCTACCGTAAGTCTGCCATCGTACCTTCTCGTAGGTCAAGTTGAACATCTCCTGACATAGACCTTTACCCTGATCTTCTTTGCGCACCATCGCAAACCAACACCAGTAGGTATTGAGCACGGCCTGGTGCAACAGCTTCATCAGCCGTCCCCAGCTACCAAACATGCGTTGTGCCCACCTTATCCATCTCTAGCGTGCTGTCTATGAACCGCGGTATCGTCTTGCCCATCTAGTCACTCATCGTTCAGCCTCCCTGTTGCAGACGCTTTGACTGGCCTGGGATCACACGCACCATCTCTGCTTGAAACTTGCGCGCCTCGTCGTCAAGCTGCTGTAGATACTCCTGATACCCCATCTCGAGCTGGTCCGGACTGCTCAGGCAGTGTCAGCCACGGTCTCCTTCAAGCCTGGCCACGTACGTATCAAAGACATCCCGTCCGGGTGGCCCCCACAGGGTGAACCCGATGAGCTTTCCATGCTCGTTCTTCGCGGTGTACATCTCCCCCGAGACCAGCGCGAGCGGCTTGATCACTCCCAGGCTCATCTGCATGCCGAGCTCGAGCCTCCCGGACGCGGCGGCCAAGAAGGTCGGTTCTGTTCAAGGTGCCGTGCCGTGGTGTTAAGAAGCTGAAGATCAGCTACGTGTACGGGAGCTGCGTCGCCACGAAGACTCGGACGTCGACGCACCGTCTTTCATGAGCTCGACATACAGCTCCGCCGCGGCCTGGATGGTCTCCTCTGTTGATTCGGACGATGGCCGGACGGTGACATCAGGCGACTGCGTGTCTCATCTATAGCTACTCACGACTGGGCTGTGGCTCGTACTGCACGACGATGTACTCTGCGGACATGGGGGGCTGGGGACTGGAACTTGTTCGATGCCACCACCGCGAAGCCGGGTATACTAGTCTACAACCCAAGCGGGGCGATGCTTTGTGGGTCGTCTCGCGCCGGCGCGTTTGGTACCATGATGCAGCCATTGTGTTCTTCTCCCGCGACGACTTCTCGGAAGCTTGGGCGATGATGCAGGGCGGCCTTCTCCCAGGACGATTGGTTTCGCAAGCCATGTGGCTGAGGGGCTATCTGGCTTACTTTGTTCCTTCTATAAGCTCGCGACAAGTGGCCGGCTCAGGCCGCGCACAAGACGTTCCACGACAAGCAGGATCGAACTGAGGGATACGCCGGGTCCCGAGCATCCATCCCCACCACCTACACTGACAGGCCGACACTCATCCGAACGGGGTTTGCATTACCACCGGCATCTGCATGTCGACTTGCGTCGCACGACCAGAATTATCACATCCCAGGTCCTGGATCTCCGTCAAGTCAGGCAGCACCGGTGTGATCGGGGAAAGCAGAAGTGGACACGCGGCCGAGTCTGCGCGCGCGAATGAGCGGCATGCGTCTCCAGCAGGTCTACGACCATATACAGCTGAAAGCCAAACTTGGCAAGAGCCCAGCCCCCTAGGTATACCCTTTACGAGAACATACGTCCCAGCCTGCTCGACCGTGGCTGAAAATGCTGACCTCGAACGAGGTCCTTGGCTAAAGCGCGGTTGATGTGAGCGAGCAGGCTCTTAATGCACACGGTTCGGGCAGAGCACATTGCAGAACACACTCCCGGTTTCTCCGTACTGAATTAACGATATAGCAAACTCGTGTCATCATTTTGCGCAGAGGAAGAGGAGGAACAAGGCCGTGGCGCCTCCACGCGGCTTCCAGCTTCAGGGCCGGCTTTGCAACGATAAGATGAACGAATCGACGCGTGTGCACAACCTGCAGTGCATGCTTGCCATTTACATGTCCGAACCACAGGAACTGTGAGTCGCTTTGTGTTAATCCAGGACAGATATTGTCGCTGATGGTATGCCCACAGGCTGGTTCGCGTGAATCATGACGTTCTTGTCGAGATCATCGAACTCTTGCTACGCACGGGAGGACTGAATGAGTTATCACAGACATCTCGCCGAGTGCGAGTCGCTTGCATGCCCATTCTATTCCGTCAATGCTTCCGCCCATTGCAGGTACCGCTCCCTGACCCACGTACCGTTTTGCCGCCCTCACTCTGGCTGCATGTCCAGTGCGTGCGCAGCTTACGTTGTCGTTCTAAGGCGCTCATAGCTGGACGTCAGATCTTTGGTAATCCGGGACGATTGCCCAGACAAGTTCGTGTCCCAATCGTTACAATATACGAACAACCGCCTGCTCTGTGGCGCCTTGTCCGGGCCTGTTCTCGACCAAGGCCTCTCGGGGATGCCGCGGCTGCGGTCAGTCACAATCTACCAGCGCGGCGAGGAGCCGCATGGAATGTCATGGCCCGCCCTACGCACTGTCATGTCCCACGCGGCCATCCGCGAGTTCACCCTTGATCGACTCCACTTCTGCCCCGCTCTCTGTCCCAGATATGACCTGCATGTTGGTTTACTTGCTCCGCTGGAATCTTTCCGGTATCTCTTCCGCACTCCGGAGCGGCGATCCTTTGTACCAGACTCTCAAAGATACAACCCCAACTTCGGCGATGAGACGGCGGCCCTTGAGGCGGTTCTCGGAGCGCTGCACGAAACCCTGAAAGGGCTATGTCTACTCAGCGAGGCGGTCCCCGTCCGAGCCATCTCCCAGCACCCATTTCCTTGCTTACGTAGTCTTGTTCTGCGAGGAGAGCCATCGGATGCGCTGTTATCATCGTTACTCTCCACTATTTCTCACATACAATCCTTGCGATCCCTGGTTCTCAAGTTCTCTCGGGTCGAACATACACGCCGCATCGTGCTTTGGCAAGGCAACGCTGTCGCCGCATTCCCCTGGCCCGCGCTGGAGGAGTTCGTCATCACGTATCCAGATCCCGCAGACCAGATATTCTCTCACCTTCCAGCAACCCTACACTCCTTATCCCTATGCTTCTGGCGTCATTTTTACCATGAATTCCTGGATAGTCTCCCATTGACCGGTGACCTGCGTTACGGACGACGCTTCGCTCTCCTCCTCACTTCTTCCGCTCTGCGACAATTGCTGCACCGGGCACACACGCCGCTGCTTGTGCGTCTGACACTCGAATATCATGCCGACCACGGAGACGAAGAGCTTCTCTATCATATATCCCGCTCTTATCCGCAGCTTTCCTACCTCAAGCTTATTCGGTATAGACCCCGTGGCATGAATGAAGTCCCCGTGGTAAGCCATCGCATACTCGATACCGACGGGATCTACGCCCACTGACGCTGAAGCAGGAAGACATAGCGCAATCTCTGACCCCGCTCTCTCGTCTCTACGAGCTGAAGCTTCACCTGGACCTTCCGGAGATGCCCATGCCGGGTCTCTTGTTGACGCTTGATGTTACGGGGAACTATTCTAATGCCCAACACATACAGTTCCGCATCATCGTCAACGAGACGGCCGATGTCTTTGCCCGCGAGTTGGGCACGTCCGTGAGGTTTCTATCCATCTTCACCCCGACAGCAAGTCCTTCCAGGTGGGCTTGCTTCGAGGTCATCCGTGGGAGGGCGGTTCAGAAGCATAATCAGAGTTGTTCACGTCACTGAGGCCTGGGATGCGTAGAGTACATCACGATTGTCCCGTAGCGTAGAGGTGCAATCGCGAGCTACATCATGGAATTGCCTTATACAGCACACCACGTCTTAGAGAGCACTTATGTCCGTCAGCATCTGCGATGCGCAACAAAGAAGCACACGCACCACCATCTGAAAAAGACCCTGACAGCCACGATCCCCCGGGAGTGCACGCGCGGCACAATCGCCTCGGTTCGAGTGTCCCCCAACGCATGCACGGTCCAACTACGACGCGGTGAGTGCGTCTTCGAGATCGGTGTACACCTCATCCGGGGCTTCTCAGAAGCATGCGCGCTGCAATGCGGCGCTGAAGGAGACGCTCGAGGCGTCGATTGAAAGATGTCCATGTGCTCCATAGCGGCAGTCATGGCGTGGAGGCCGGGTCGTGTTCACCGGAGACACCGCGCACCACAACAGCCGGCTACGAATACTCCACTCCTAGTCACGTCCATGACTGACACACGCACTGACTCCGAGCTGGCACGATACGGACCCGGGACCAAGGGCGGGGGAACCGTACGCCGTGACGTGTGATGCAAGGGGTGAGCTAGAGTCCTGTGGCATGATAGAAGGTGTAGGAGCTGGAAAGAACGTTCAAGGAAGCATTGTGCGCGGCTGGAAACATATTTCAGCACAAAGCCCAGGCGAGAAGAGAGTCGAGACACTTACATACCTGTTACCGTGACACACGCTACCTTCAGCACTTTACTCGCTTGCTAGGCAGAGCCCCAGTGAATGCAAGGGGCTTTGCGGGAGACGGGCGTAATCTTATCGTGTCATCAATATACGGCGAGGGCGTGGACTCTGTGACCCTACTACGGGAACGCAGCAGCACTGGCAGCGCCTCGTTGAATATCCTGGTCAGCTCCCGCATACAAGCGCGCTTGGTTTGACGAAGAACACCTAACCTGCATTGGTGCATATATGCATGGAGGAGCGAGAATGCGAGTCCTGCAAAACTTTGCGAGAGATCACCGTGCCACACCTCCTTCATCGGTGAGTCTCTCCTGACAAACGCGAATCAGTACGATGCCTGAAACGCCTCAGCACAGACCTCTCACCTCAATCATCCTTCCCTCCCTTCTTCCTGTTCCCCCTAGACGTCAACTCCTCGTCCTCCGCCACAACGCTCCGCCCGCCCTCCCCCTCCTCAGGCTGGATGCTCCGAGTCCAGCATCCGAGCGCCCGAAACAGCCTCACGTTCATCTTGCACGCAAGCGTCGCCACGCGGAGCCCAAACCGGACGAGCGGAGCGAGCGGGGGCACGAACATCGCAGCGACGTCTTCGTGGTGGTAAAAGTCCTCGTGCTCGGCGATGAGGTACACCGTCTTGGACGGGTCCGCGGGCGAGGGCGTCGGGCGCAGCTTGAAGCGTATGAGCAGCCTGCGGCAGGCTCAGCGCGTAAGGATGCGGAGTCCGGACTCCAGCGAAACGAAGAGAGGCATAGAAGACGGGTGTGGGTGTGGGTGCTTTGTGGCCGAAGATGGAGGACATATGGGGGCACCGAAGGGGAAGGACGTACTTTGCGGGCGCACGCGTGAACGGCGACCAGCGGACACAGAACACCCGAGTGGCCTCCACGTACGCGGTGCGCCGCTCCGCATCGTAGCTGACCGCGTCGATGTCCACGAGCACAGGCGAGAGAATGCGGTACCACGCGAGGATGGCGAGCAGGTCGGCGCGCGAGTCGGGTGCGGGCGAGACGGCGCAGAGCGGGTGCCGGAACGCCATGTCCGGGGCGTAGTACCTGCGGCGTGCGCGATGGTGCGTTCAGGCGGAGCAAGGGAGCATGTAAGAGATGTCCGAGGACTCACTTGAGGACGGCCGCGTCCTGGACCTCGGGGTCGGTCGCACCGGTGACGAGCCTCGCTACCTCGGCCATCTCTCTCGCTGGGTCCTCCATGGCGACTGCGACTGAGCTTCGGTAGGTGCTAGACGTGCAGACAGGCGGTCGGCTCGTGTAGAGTGCGATAGAAAGGGTAGTCGACGGGGGCTCGAGATGACAAGTCAGGCTAGTAGTAGAGGCGTGGGCAGGGGAAAGACGTGCGAACCGGGATCGCACGGGAATGGTCTTACCGTTTCAGTGTCTGGGGAAGAGAACGCAGCTACTTGCTTGGACTATGTAGTATGCATATACCATCTTGGACCTCGAGGGATTGATGATCGCGCTTGGAACGTCGTCCTGAGACAGTGAGACAGATACTCATAGGACCCCGCATGTATGATGCATTCTGCACAGATTCCTCCGAATCGGACGTGCGTTCGGTCTCTGCACTTCCATAGCCATTCTTGAGAGCTTCAGACCAGGAGCGATGTGTTTGCCGACTAGTAGGGGATGATCGGATGAGCCAACTGAGGGAGATGTACACACTGAGAGGCATGACGCGTGACGTCATCGCTACGACGCGTCTGGGGACAGGCCCACCACGCCATCCTTAAGTTCAAGTAAGCCATCCTGCAGTACTTTCTCTGACGGTGACGAGCTCAGAACATCGTGAGCGCACGATATCTGCAGCCACAGGAACCCACGCCCTCCGCCATATATGCGCAGGTCTTGTACAGTGTCCACGCAATAGATAGCATAACGAGCTCGAACAGCGTCCGAGCTCGAACGGCACAACGAGACAAAACGTCCGGGCAAAGCCGCACACGTTTGCGAGCAAGGATAAGTAGAGTCTGCGCACCTTGCAGCGTCCCACACGCCCGCCACCTCAATCGTCCTTCCTCCCCTTCTTCCCCCTCAGCACCCGCTCCTCGTCTTCCGCAACGGGCGGTAGCGGCTCGCCCTCGGGTCTCAGCTCGACACCCTGCCCGCCCTCCCCATCCCTAACGCTCCAGTACCCGAGCGCCCCGAAGACGCGCGCGTTGACGCGGCACGCAAACGTCGCGGCGTGGAGCCCGAGGCGGATGAGCGGGATGAGCGGGGGCACGACGAGCGCGGCGAGGTCGTCCGGGTGGTAGAAGTCTTCGTGGTCGGAGATGACGTAGACCGTCTTGGACGGGTCGGTGGGCGAGGGGGTGGGGCGGAGCGTGAGGTGGACGAGGAGGCTGTGGGGAGGGATCTCAGTTCGTCGAGATGAGGGAGGAGGGAGGAGGGAGGAAGGAACGGGAGTGGTCGAAGTACTCGTACTGTAAGAGCGGGATACGTGAGAGGACGTACCGTGCGGGAGCGGGCTTGAACGGGGACCAGCGGATGTGGAACACCTGCGTGATGTCCAGATACGCCGAGTTCTTCTCCGCATCGTACGTGACGTGGTTGA
>ML211440.1:0-27523 GCA_004369055.1 Polyporus arcularius HHB13444
GCATAGACCATAACGCGCCGATTCGGGTCCGCCTTGGGATAGAGCAGGTTGTTGCATTCCGAGCAAAAGTGGAGTGAAGCCTGTGTTCGGAAAGTCGAGGTTTATTGAGGTTGTCAAGTACAGCAACACAGTCAGCAGATAGACACTCATAAAGCACGTAGATACATGCCATCATGATGGAGAGCAGGGTATGAGCGAAGAAGCGTTCCGGAGTGGTGGTGGTCGTAGACAAAGGGCCTGCGATGCAAGCGCCCCCCTCCCTCACTCGCCTGAACGCTCACTTAATTACTTACTTACTTACTTACTTACTTACTTACTTAATTACTTACTTACTTGCTTACTTGCTTACTTACTTACTTACTTACTTACTTACTTCCTTACTTACTTACTTACTTACTTGCTTGCTTAATTGCTTAATTGCTTACTTGCTTACTTGCTTACTTGCTTACTTATTGCCTTTACATACATGCTTACTCACCTAGGGCTTCACTTACTTACCGGTATCAGAGTTCTGCACAAGTTCTGTGTTCTCCTTCTGAATCTCGCAAGTCCTCCTCCACCTCCTCGGCGACGACCTCATAGTCATTCCATCTTCCTAGCTCCCTTTGCTCTATCCTGATGCTCTGAAAACATTCCCGATAGTACTTAACCTACTGCGCGTATGGGACGATTCAACCTTCGTGCTGTCTACTTTGGTCTAGTGGTCCTGCGGCTCTGCTTCGCGCTATTTGGGACGGGCTACATCCACCCCGATGAATGGTTTCAAAATGGAGAAGCAGTAGCAGGTGAGATCGGAGATATTGCTTTGGTTGCGGAAAGACTCAGACGACGTGGTTATAGGTCGGACGCTTGGTCTGCACACCCAATTGACCTGGGAATGGGAACCCGTCTTCCCCTGCCGTTCCATCGTCCCCGTGTGGTTGACGACCGGAGTGCCCTTTTGGTTGGCTCAGCGGTTGACAACTGGTGCGCTCCGAAGGTATCCCAATGCATGATGAGGTTGAGCTGGTACAGGTGACGTCCTCAACCCAAGGATACTGTTCGTGGCGGAGAGACTCTCTTCCTTCCTCTCGTCTCTGTTACTCGGTGTGTACCCTACTGTGTGACTCCTTGACCGCACTCATTCCATCCAGACTACGCTCTGTACCACCTGGTCCACGAGCCTGCACGTGCGCTGGCCCTCATCCTCCTTGGATCATCATATGTAATGCACACATACCAAGTCCGCCCGTTCTCCAATTCCATTGAGGCCATCCTAGTTGCTCTTTCCTTGCTTCTCCTGAAGAGAATGCTCGTTGTAGAGAGTCTGAAGTCTCCCACACAGGTCAGCCCGTTCGCGATGTCGTGCGACTAAGTTGATGCTCATACCGCTGGGGCAGACAGGCTCCCGATATCTGGTCCTCCTTGCTTTTGTTGCAGCTTGCGGGCTCTTCACCCGGATCACTTTCGCAGCGTTCTTCCTCCCCATCGCACTTGAAGCGCTCAAGTACACCCTCCGTCGGTCTCGGTTCGCGTTGCTCCCTTGGCTGCGGTCCCTCGCCCTCCCGATGCTTGTCGCAAGTGCTACTGGACTGGGTTTCGTCTACGCCGACTCGACATACTTTGTCTTCCCCTCCCGCGAGTCCATGTTCGAGCTCACCCCGCTGAACTTCCTACGCTACAACCTTCTTCCCGCCAACCTCGCCGAACACGGTCTGCATCCGCGCTGGCTCCATCTTGTGGTGAATCTGCCTATGATCGCGACCCCGGGCCTCTTGCTGTACGTGTTTTGGTCCGAGTGGGACTACACGAACCCTCGTACCGCAGAGCGGCCTCATGAGAAGAGAATGGATAGAGCCAGAGCTGGAATTATGGAGACGCTCCAGAGAGGTGAGTCTGAGTCGCACGAACTGGACAGAGGCTCACGATATCTAGTGTTGCATTGGGTGCGGTGGTCGGGCACGACGCTCCTGTCGATCCAGCCCCATCAGGAGCCTCGGTTCCTCATACCCCTCCTCACCCCCATGATCGCTCTGGTACTCAACCACGGTCGTATAATGCGTGCGGGCAGATGGTTCTGGGTGAGTACTGCCGTTGCGTGTCACGTCTTACTGACTCACCTTCCCTTTCCTGCAGTCTGTGTGGATAGTTTCGAACGTGGCCCTCGCCATACTGTTCGGCATGCTGCATCAAGGAGGCGTCGTGCCCTCGCTATTTCGCGTTCACGACATAATTTACGGCGAGCGCACACCGACTTTTGACCAGCGCTTCTACGTGGTCTACTGGAAGACATACATGCCCCCTCGGCACCTCCTAGCGATACCCCAGGCCCGTGCGTTCGCATCCCTTCTCAATATGCACATTGTTCGTGTTGCTGACTATCCCGCAGATGTCGATACAAAAGCAGTCCGCGTGTTCGACGTCGCAGGCGCGCCCGCAGACGGCGTCGCGCGAGCGCTCTCTATTCCAGGGATGATACCGAACTCGACCACGCTCCTTGTCGCCCCTTTCCATGCGGTTCGCAGCTTCGACGCACGCGCGCAGGAGTGCCTGACGCTCCGCAACCGGGTGTTCCCCCATCTAGATCTGGATCATATCGCTGAGGCGGTTGAAGTTGGGTGGAAGGACGGGCTAAGCCTGGGCATTTGGGAGGTGGACTCGGTGTGCTTTGAGAGGACGATGCCTGCTGCTGCTTAGATCTCGTCGTGCTTGTGTATGCGGTCTCCTTTTGCGCTCATATCGTGGCCACGTTCCAGTGGTCCCGAACGTATCAGCGGTTGAGGCACTGCTGACGGTTCATCGACCACAACGACATCTTGAGGCACATCAAGATGCGCACAATACAGGTACGCCGTCTCTTCTTTGTCGAGATGACAACTTGCTCACCGACGGCAGGTAACCAGTGCACGTGGAGCGTCCTGTCAGGGCATAAGTTTGTACCGCACGACGCTAGGATGTTCAACGCGATACCTGCACCACACGCGCATCCCAGAGACATTGATCTTTAGGTGAGCCCCTCCGTGCGTGCGCCACGCAGCCGCGTCTTCTGTGCTTCCGACCCGGCGCTTGTACCAGCTTGCAGCAACCATGCCTCACCTGCATTGCGGCCGCTCCTCCTGTTCACCTTGAGAGCCTACATAAGCCACTTGCTGCTTCCCAGACTCTTTCTCCCTCCTTCTCACATCTCCCGCAGCCCGACGATGGAGCCCATCGACCGCTTCCCTTCGCCTTGGGACTCGAGCCCGCTTCCCTCGCCAGGCCCGCCGCCAAGTCCTGCAGTGTGGATGCCGCATGACTGGACATCTTCTCTACGGAAGGACTCGACCTCCCCCCGAACGCTCCCACTCATCCCCGAACACCCTATCCACCCCGGACGGCGCTCAAACGACCACTATTCTGCGCTCCCGACGCATCCCGACTTCTTGCGCGGCCTCCAGTCGCACCCGCTCATAAACCAGCAGGCGGACGACGTCTACCTCACCCCCAGCCCAACCTCGTCTGACGAGTTCGTCATGACCGCCAGACCCGAGGAGAGGCATTCGGGAAGTGTGCCGTTTCCGATGAGTTCTGCGTTCACATCCCCTGCACTCAGCGCAAGTCCGCGTCCGCTACCGAGCGTAGGCGGCTCTCAATCCAGCGTGCGCAGTCTGCCCAGTGTCGAGTCGAGCCCCTCGAGGACGCCGGACTCTGCTGCTGCGCTCTCTTCGTCAATCGCGATGAAGAATATGGTTCAACCAGCCTCCAAGCCCCCTGTGCGGCCTCAACCTAGTCCTTCGTCTCTGCCAAAGATTCAGCTCCGGCCTCCCCCTGAGGTGCAAGCGCAAGTGCAATCTCAGCCATTCCCTCCACCTCCACCCCCACCTCTGCCTGAGGCCATTCTGCACCCCAAAGCCCAGTCGCAGAGTCGACCTCAGCCCCAGCGTGCTAGCACGGGTCCAGGGAACAATCCGGTGACCGCCCCGCGCCCTAGATTGCCCGCATTGAGGGGATCGACAGGGTCCATCATCCTTCCCCCTCGCCCTCACTCGGCAGAGTCCACCTGCCCGAAGCATTCGCTCTACTACATGCAAGAGAGCATGATCGTTCTCAAGGTGCGTCCCCCGTCTAAGCTAATGATGATAAGATGGGACTCATGTTATGTATTTGAGGTCGACGGCTCGCTATACAGGGTGCACAAGTACTTGCTCGAACATCATTCCGACTTCTTCCGTGGTTTCTTGTCGAATGATGCGGACGCTATGGGGCATTCCGATGACTGTCCAATCCCCCTGCCCGACAACGTCTCCCAACAGGCGTTTGACATCCTGCTGGGCTTTCTCTACACCGGGTGCGTGTCTACCTTGCCGCAATCTCCCAATATCGTTCTCATATATCATATGCGCAGGATCTACGACCCAACATCAGTGTCACTGCAGGGCTGGGTGACGCTCCTCCGCATCTCGGCTCTCCTCCAATTCCACAAGGTCCGGCAGTACGCCATTCGCGAGCTGACCGCGCGTCGCACATCGCTTGCCGCTGTCGACGCCATCCTACTCGCAAAGGAGCACGACATTGCGTCCTGGCTCGGGCCAGCCTATGCGGACCTAGTGCGCCGACCAGCCTCGCTCGACGATGACGAGGCGGAGCGACTTGGAGCGCGTACGACGGCGCAGATCGGGCGCGCGAGGGAGATGCTGAGGCAGGAGGAGTATGCGCAGTGCCAGCAGCGCAAGTATGGTGCGCGGTATACCCCACCTGAGCGGCCGGACGAGCAGCTGGTTGCGCGTGCTGTCAATGAGGTGTTCCAGTTGCCTGGTGCGACGTCAGATACGCAGTGAGTTCGCCTGTCCCGTGTGCAGCTGGGCGGCATGGTCGATTTTACTTCTTCTGTGATGGCGCAGGCGCCGTTCTCTTCGGTCCGTCATGTCATGCATCCCAATGCTTTCCCATACTGTTATGGCATCCATGTATCCCTTGTTGTACCATAGCTCCATATATCTGACCGCAGTCGCAGTTGTAGCTGTAAGGTGCGTAAAGCCGAGCGAATTACCTTGCTTGGTTCGTTCAGCTGACTGCCTCGTTTCACAGTCACAATGCATCAAATCGTCTGGTGTCGCGAGCCGCTGTCTTTGAAGCCTAAGGGTATAAGAACCTGCCCCATCACTGCGAGACGCAGAAGGTTCGTCGTCCTGTCGCCATGAGAGCTATCCGGTACTATGGTCCGGGCGACATCCGCCTCGATAACATACCGGAGCCTGTCGTTGGACCGAAGCAAGTGAAGATCAAGGTATGTTCAGAGTGTCCTGAAATGTGAATCTGCTTGTTGACTCAAACTCCTCTAGGTCGCATGGTACGTGCAATCGAGTAGGGGCTGATCAGCCGTGTCGATTGTCTCTTTGCAGGAACGGCAGTATGTCTCAACCTCCTTCTCTATCCTGCTTTCCAATCATGAATGCGTGGGCTAGTTTGCGGCTCCGATATACACTCGTACTACGCTATCATCCCAGGTCTCTCACCAACCGCGACCGAGGCTCACCCAGTTACGAAGGAGACGCTCCCTATCACCATGGGACACGAGTATGTTTGCTTCTTCCTAAGCTCAGGGCAGAAATTCATATCCACCAGGTTCGCAGGCACGATCGTAGACATAGGTCCTGATGTGGATCGCACAAAGTTCGACGTCGGTCAGCATGTCGCCATGTATGTGCTGTTCTCCTTTCTTGCTCACTCTGCGCTGGCAAATTGACCCCAAGCGTGATTCAGCGAGCCCTCAGTGACTTGTATGGAGGAGAGTTGCTTGCAGTGTACGACAATAGGCACACGGAACCTGTGCTCCAAGCTCGCCATCATCGTACGCGTATCTCTCCATTTCTATCTCATATACTCTGAGGTAAATTCAGGGCGTATCTGGTGGATGCGGTGGTCTGGCAGAGTTCGCTGTTGTTGACGACCACCTTGCGCATGTACTTCCGCCCGGCATTCCGTGTGGGTCGCACAACTCCTCTTCGTGGTTGTGATGCACTGAACTCCCGAGTAACAGTGGATATGGGTGCTATGATGGAGCCGCTCGCTGTTGCCTGGCACGCCGTGAAAAAGGCGAACGTGAAAGCTGGATGCACGGCCCTAATCCTCGGGGCTGGTCCGGTGAGTGCGGGTGGGCGTCGAAGGTCCTGTCAGCTGACTTTGAAGTTGAGTAGGTCGGCTTGATGATTCTGAAAATCCTCAGGTTCGTACTTACTAGAGGGTAGATTACGCGAGGGCATCGACTCACTTGAGTATACAGGGTCAACGGTGCTGGATGGATAGGCGTCTCGGGGAGAGCACAGAAGCGCTGCGAGTTCGCGCTACTTCATGGAGCGTCATCGACCTTCAATATTGCCCACTCCGGCGTCGACGTAGTGGCAGAAACCGTTCGGGAGACAAAGGGACGCGGTGTCGATATTGTCTTCGACTGTGGAGGTTCTCAAGCCACGATTGATACCGCTCTTGCATCAGTCCGACCTGGCGGAATGGTCATGAACGTCGCTATGTGGAAGGATAAACCGACAATCGACATGAACTTGATGATTTGCAAGGAGATTGTGCTTGCGCGTGCGTCATAATTCCCGAGTTTCCGTGGACTTCGCTTACTCAAGGTGTGCGCGCCGTGAATTAGAGAGCTTCGTGTATGCAGGAGATCATGAAGAGCTCCTGCAGGCGATATCCCAGGGCAAGTTCTCAGATTTGACAAGTCTAATCACACGACGAATCCCTCTGGAGGACCTGGTGGACAAGGGCATCATGGCTCTGATCCATGAGAGACACGAGCACGGTCCGTCTACTTCGCTTCTTGCGTCTGCTCCTGATGATCATACACCCTCCATAGTGAAGATCCTTGTGCATCCCTAATTGCGTTGCTACAATGGCATGTCATGGGGCATGATTATGTCTTCTGTTGTCCATATAATTGCGGATGATAGTCGGCCGATCGGGATAGGTAACTAAGGTGAGTGCTACTGTGGGACAATATTGTGTGGGGAACCTCCCTACGTTCCTCGATGTAGCTCGCATCGAGGAAGACGCTGCGCATGGTGTTACTCCAAACAATCGTCTGAACACGGACCGCCTACCCTAATGACCCAAGCGCAAACGAACACGAGCAAGGTCAGGTGTATCGCCACAACACCCCAACGTACACTCCGGGCCGCCGGCGCAACCTTAATCACACCTGTGCAGCAACCACCTCCGAATCTCATGGTCACCCGTCGGCGTCACCAGGGCTTTGCATCCGTCATTTTCTCCGCGGGGCTACCATTCGGCCAGATGTGCAACTTAAATAGTCCGCAATGCCGCAACGTCGCGTCGTTCCCCTCGTTCACTGATGGAGTTATCTATCCTTTTCTTGACCGTACTAGGTCTTGTTTCCGGGAGCGTTGCAGCATTCCCTGACCCTCTTGCGCTCACGGGTGGCTCGTTTTTCGTGCACGATCCCAGCCTCGTTCAAAGGGCCAGTGACGAAAAATACTTCCTCTTCACGACACACGATCTCGGCGGCATCCTGACTGCAACGAACCTCGCTGGGTATGTCTTGCGCTCCCCACGAATCAGTCTCTGTTTGTTGAACCGCTTCAGGCCATGGACCTCCGTCGGCTCGATTCTGTCTGGGGAGTCCTCGATCAACCTGCGTACGTCGTCTGTTCATGCCAACATGCTATCGAGCCGATGCTCACGTATACGTGGACACCTACAGCCGGACGTGACGACATCTGGGCACCGGATGTGACCCTTCATAACGGCGTTTACTACGCATACTACTCGGTGGCTACCTTTGGCTCGCAGAACTCCGCTATAGGGCTCGCAACATCGACGAGCATGGATCCCGGAACCTGGACCGATCATGGCTCTGTCTTCCAGTCCAAGAGTGGAGACCCGTACAATGCGATCGATCCCAATCTCGTGTTCGACGAGAAGGGGTCGCCGGTGCTGACCTTCGGTATGCGCAATGCGTCTCTCCGAGTTCCTCGTACTTACTCACACGTGTATGCCAGGGTCGTTCTGGGTCAGTATCGCTGTCGCCGTCCGGAGTCGTCATGAGTGCTTATACGTCCTTGCAGAGCGACTTATTTCAGATCAATCTCGGCAGCAGCCTGCAGACCGTATCGAGCTCACCTGTGCAGGTCTCTTTCAACTCTACCTCGCCTCAGCCTGAAGAAGGCTCGTTCGTATGGAAACACGGGAGCTCTTATTACCTATTCTTCAGCAGTGGTACGCATCTCGTGTTGAAGGATGCTATCGTGCGCCATCTGAACAAAGTGTAGGTCTGTGCTGCGGTTTTAACGCATCGGCCTTACCTCCGGCTGGAAATGAGTACAAGGTATGCTGGCGTTGAACGACGATATACATGTATGTTGAATCGCTTCGCCAGGTCTTCGTAGGCAGATCGTCTTCCGCTCACGGGCCGTTCCTCGACAAAAATGGCAAGGATCTGCGGAAAACCGGTGGTACACTCGTCCTCGCCTCGCACGGAAATGTGTATGCACCTGGCGGTCAGGCGATCTTGACCGATTCCAAGAGCAAGAAAGACATCTTCGTCTACCACTACGTTCCGGTCAACAGTCCGCAGCCGTACAACGATGCGTATTCCGCCTTGGGTCTCAACGCGATTGATTGGAGCTCAGTAAGTCTGCGTCAGCTTCGACGGGCGCCAGTTTCACTAATGCGGCGACTTGCCTCATAGGGATGGCCTGTATTGACCAACGTATGAGGCTGACGAGGGCATGAATCACAGTAGCAGAATGCGTCGAGTGTATCCCACCGAAGCGCGGGGGTCCTGTGTGCGATGCCTATGCGTTAACTTCTCCTCCGGATCCGCCGACACCTGTGCGTTCAAGGTCAAGTTTGCGTCGCGAGAACTCAAGACCAAGGCGCCATCCGCACCTGCCGAGATCTGTACACACGCTGTGCCATGCAAATAGCGAGAAGCTGCTTGCTCGTGGTCACTTGCAGTACACATGACCAGGAATGAGGTGAGTCAGACTACTTAATCCCGATGTCGGGTAATCTTCTCACACGGGTTGACGCAAGCCCATGCGATGACCGTCACTCACGCCGGCTTTTCTTTTTTGACGAGGTCAGTCGACCACAGTCGACCACAGACTAAGATACATTCGGTGACCAAGCTCTGCGCTATGAAGATCGATTTTAGCGAGATTGAGCTAGACACATATCGAGAGGCACATGTCCATCACCGAAGCATGATGGTCTAAAACTTGAGAAGACGAAGCAACATAGGGGCAGTGGGTGACGGCATCCACGTACTCGAGTACATATATAGGCTCTCCCTAGCCCATCCTCTTGTGAGAAACCTCTCGAAGGCGCGACATCATGAGGGCAATACGTTATTATGGTCCAGGCGACATCCGCCTCGACGAAATACCGGAGCCTCGAGTGAAGGAAGGGCAGGTGAAGATCAAGGTATGTCTGTGTGCTATCGAATCGTATCGGACTATGACATGGTCGGCTAGGTCGCGTGGTGAGTAAACATAACATCGACGAAGGGGGAACCATGGTCCATGAAGCATCCCGTACTGTACACAGGAACGGAAGTCAGTGTAAAAACTATCAATGTGCACCAAGCCACTTACCTTTCCTGCGCAGTATGCGGTTCGGACCTGCATTCCTACTTCAGCATCCTCCCAGTCGCACCGACGACCCTGGTACCGCATGTGGTTACCGGAGAGACCCTACCCATCGGTATGGGGCACGAGTAAGTGGTCCGTACTTCGATCCAATGCTGGCTACTGATCTTCACCATTCTGTGCAGGTTTTCTGGCACCATCACTGAGGCAGGTCCGGGAGTGGACACGACCCGCTTGGGCGTGGGTCAAAACGTCGTCGTGTACGTTGAGCGACCGCATCGCGACAGATTCCACGCTGAACTTCCCATTCCAGGGAACCGTTGGTATCGTGTATGAAGTCTACATGTCCCTTCTGCGTCCAGGGCTCTCGAAATCTCTGTCGACATGCGACCTTTGTAGTACGTAGGTCCAGCATTGCCTCTTCCGCTAACTGACGGCCGCGGCACACAGGGCCTAGGTGGATGGGGAGGAGGCCTTGCGGAATTTACCTGCGTGGATCAGAATCTCGTGTACCCATTGCCCCAAGGGATCCGTTGTCCGTTTTCTTTCATACATGCAAGCAGAGCGACGGAGTTAATCATGCCTTTCACTCGTAGTGGATGTCGGCGCCCTCATGGAGCCTCTAGCCGTCGCATGGCATGCGGTCAAGAGGTCGAACATCAAAGGAGGTGATCACGTACTTATCCTTGGGGCTGGTCCGGTAGGTCTGCTTGTCTACTCTACGTCTTGCATTCCTGACCGCGATGCGTTGCATGCAGATCGGTCTCCTCACTCTGCGAGTTGCAAGGTACGTCCTCTTCTGGCTTTGAGTTCGCTTTCGTCAAATTCAAGGCCTACTTGTTGCCCGCAGAGTATTCGGTGCAGCGTGGATCGCCGTCTCCGAACCAGCCTCAAAGCGGCGTGACCTCGCCGAAAGACATGGCGCAGACACTGTGTACGATCCAGTGGTAGCAAGCGCAGACGTTCCGATGGCTATACGGGGAGTCACAGGTGATCGTGGCGCCGACGTGGTCTTCGATTGTGCAGGTACACAGCGCACGTTGGATACAGCCTTCCAGGCCGTGCGCCCCCGAGGAAATGTTGTGAACGTCGCCGTGTGGGAGAACAGACCTACGCTCGACATCGATGCTGTGACGTACAAAGAGGTCACCTTCACTGGTGCGCGAAGCTGCCTCGGGAACGACAGTGGCTAACAAAGTGCACGTCATAGGGGTTATGGCGTACGACCGTGACCACCGCGAGATGCTCGATGCTGTCGCTGAAGGGAAGTTCAAGGGACTGGAGGACCTGATCACTCGTCGCATCGGTCTGGAAGACTTCGTGGAGAAAGGCATCCGTGCTCTCATACATGAAAAGGATCAGCATGGTTCGCGTTCATTGCTCTCTCTGATCTGCAGCCTGGCTAACATGACCACAGTGAAGATCCTCGTACACCCTTCGCAGCGCGAGCCGCCGTCGTACCCAAGCGGTGCTTCGTCATCTCGGCTGGTTTCATCGAAGCTTTGATATTGTCTGTCGAGACTCCTGTTCGGTGTGTAGATATCCCGTTCCTTCCATGTATGAGAACGAAGGTGCACTACTATCACCCACACTGTGATATCAACAATAGCTCTTGCTTGGTATTGGACGGCCGCTGTATGGGGCCACCTCCACATGACGCGTGATCGTCTATGAGAAAATATCATCGAGCTCCTGGACGTGCGACTTCCGCCGGAAAGGTGTTCTTCTACTCGTCGTATCTTCGAGCGCATGCGGCTCTCCGCTTGACCTTCTCACTGACCCATAATCCATACGATAAGGGTGGCCTCTGCGCCATAAAGCAGCGGTGGTCAAATGCCGGCGAGGTTGCGATGGCAAAATGAGGTCCCACAGATATTCCTTCAGGTTCAGCCTGCTGTCTCTTTTCTCACTCGCTCTCGCTTTGCTATGGGCAGCGTGCGGGGTGAAGGAGTCAATGGCGGCTAGCGCGGTAACGTTCCCGGACCTCTACGAGGCGTCGATATCGGAGCTGCAACAGGGGTTGGAGAAGGGCCATTTCACTAGCGTGGATCTAGTCAAGGTACGACTTCATTTCGTGCCCAAGTCTTGTTGATTACGTGCGATACTGAGTCGACTCGGACCCGCAGGCGTACTTCTCGAGGATTGAGGAAGTTAACCTCCAAGGACCGACACTGCGTGCGGTCCTCGAGACCAATCCCAGTGCTTTGGCGCAAGCCGCAGAGCTGGACGTCGAGAGGAAGATTTTCGGGGCTCGCGGACCGTTGCACGGCATTCCCATCCTCGTCAAGGACAACATCGCCACTGTGGCAGTCGAAGGTCAGTTCGCTCTGTTCCATACAGTTGTCGTAATGATATCGACCAATGTCCCGTTCCAGGTATGAACACGACGGCAGGCTCCTTCGCCCTCCTGGGTTCCATCGTGCCCCGCGACGCGCATGTTGCCGCGAAGCTCCGAGCAGCGGGGGCTATCATCCTCGGAAAAGCAAACCTGTCTGAATGGGCGCACTTCCGCGGTAATATTCCTTCCGGATTTTCTGGACGCGGAGGACAAGCGACGAGTCCGTACGTCCCGCTGGGCGATCCCTCAGGTTCGAGCTCCGGAAGTGGCATTGGGAGCGCGATTGGCCTAGCAGCAGGCGCGCTTGGGTCGGAGACGGATGGCTCGATCATTTCGCCAAGTAATCAGAACAACCTCGTAGGCATCAAGCCGACTGTGGGATTGACGTCAAGGGCAGGAGGTGAGTGTGCAGAATCGCCTTGCAACTTGTAAGGCTCACATGGCTCTTTATAGTGATACCGATATCCTCACACCAAGACACAGTCGGGCCAATGACACGCTCCGTCGCGGACGCAGCCATCATACTCCACGCGATCGCTGGGAAAGACCCTCGTGATAACTTCACACTTGCGCAGCCAGCTGTCGTTCCGGACTACACGAAGGCCCTGAAGAAGGACGCACTGCGGGGTGTGCGCCTCGGCGTGCCGCGGAAGCTCTTTACTCGCACGAACAGCAACATTGTGGCCGCGTTCAACGCATCGTTGAATACCATACGTGGTTTGGGTGCGACGATCGTGGACCCAGCGGACTTCCCAGACTTTGACGAGCTCGAGGCGTCTAACAACGAGACCATTGTTCTGGACACGGACTTTAAGGTGAGCGACTCGTACAAGCAGACGATGGCGAACCACTCACTTGATACATGCGCGATAGGTCCAGGTAGCGCAGTACATCTCAGAGCTTCTCCATGTACCGACCGGAGTGAAGAACCTTGCAGACCTCATCGCCTTCAACATCGCCCATGCGGACGAGGAGCTCGTAGAGCCGTTCTGGACGGACCAGTCAGAGTTCATCGAGTCCGAGAACACCACTGTCAACCAGGCCTTCTTCGACGCAGTCGCCGCTGACAAGGACCTTGGAGCGACTCGAGGTATCGACGCCGCCCTGAAGACGTTCGCAGTCGATGCGCTTCTCATGCCGAGCAACGTCGCCTCTGGACCTGCCGCAATTGCCGGATACCCCATCGTGACCGGTAAGTAGTCGTCGATCATCATGTACCCCATCGTTGAGCTGACAATGTGCATACGCAGTGCCGCTTGGCTTCCTTCCTGCAGACACACCTCTCGGGCCCGCCCAGCCCGTGCGCGAGAGCGGTCCGAACCAGCCGTTCGGGATCGCGTTCGTTGGGACGGCGTTCAGCGAGTTCCAGCTGATCTCGTTTGCGTTCGCGTACGAGCAGGTGACGCACAACCGGCTGAAGCAGCTTGCGTTTCCGGAGGCCATCCCGAAAACGCAGCTCGTGGATATCGTGGGCAAGTGAATCCATGGTGGTATACGTGTACAGTAGTGGTACAAGTGGTATCCTAAGAGAGACGTGGAGTTGCAGGGTCCTAACGAGAATCAAATGCAATGTCTTGGACGATGGTCAGCGAATTGCAAGGAATGAAGCAACTAAGGAACGCACCACGAGGTCTTGAAGTCATAGTACTACATTACAGGTGCAGTCTCATACGCCGGAACGATAGGCTTCGGCGAGGACGAGGCGGTTGGGGTACCACCGGCGGGATGCTCTGCCCGCTCCCGGTGACGCAGGAGTCCGACTGAGGGGGAGCAAGAGTCGCCAGGTTCGGGTATGCAAACACTGGTGCTCCTGCCGCGGGTGCAGCCCACATCATCGCCTCGACGGCGAAGTTTGAGGCTGCTGTCATCCCGAGGACTAGGTTGTTCGATGTAAGGGGATTGCGCATTCCTGAAGTAGTTGACGTAGAGCATGAACAGCTGGCTCGCGAACATCCAGTAGAAGAGTGGGCTCACTGGATGAAGTGGTGTTTGTCCTTGATCACGTCATTAGTCCTCAGAGCGTTGTGAGTACAGGGCACTGCTCACCGACGACTGGTAGGTGGGTTCAAGTTGGGTAGGTAGATGTTTGCTGAGGTGTTAGAGGGACCTACAGTTATATGAACCGTCTGTCCGGACTCCGATGAATCGGCACATGTCTTCACTAGAGCAGGCCTTGACCGGCGTAGGCTCCTCCATATCGATTCCAGACCGCTGGCCGCGGGCGTAGAAGCTTGGTATTCTCAGTTGTCGCAGGTCTGGATTGCTATTGTTCTCGGATCACGTTGAGAGCGAGGACAACGAGACCCGGATCGTCCGAATGTTTGCATGGCGGGAGCCTGGAGGAAAGACCTCAGAAGGACCTGGGCCCGGCTGGGCCGACACTCGTATGGCAATCGAAGCGCCCATGGCACTCCCATACATACTCACCGCCGAGCGATCCTTCTGTCTCAGGAGCGGTGAAATGTAAGCAAAGCGTTATATTAGCAGTAGAGTACGGGGTAAAGAGAGCGCAGTAGCACGTATATGATAATAGATGGCGAAATGAGTGAACGCCGGTACTGAGTCGTAGACTGTGGTGTCCAAAGCAATCAAGAAAAACCTGAAGCATGTCGAGTAAAATGGATAAGCATATTGATCCAGCTCAAAGCACCATCACCATGGAACTCAGAACTTCCAGCCACCAGCGAGACCCATGACGTTGCCTGGGTCGTACTGCGCCTTCAGTCCCTTGAGGCTATCCAAGTTGCTGCCGACGACGCGCTCGAGAGGCGTGTCGAAGATCGCGTAGTTGCCGTACAGCGCCGCATCGGCGACGTCCTGGCCCTCGCTCACCGCGACCTGCGTCAGGTGCGCGGCGCTCTGACGCGCAGCCTCGTACATATCGTTGTCTGCCGCCTCAGCACCGTATGCGTAGTAGATGTTGAGCGGGAGGAGGCCCCGGGCGCGCGACGGCGGGTAGGCGGAGGACCCCTCGGGCGCGTGCGAGAGGAGTGTGGGCAGGAAGGGCTCGACGTCGTAGCTGATGAACGAGCCAGAGGCCAAAGAGAGACGCTGTCCCCAGAACTATCGGACGAGATACTATGAGCGGGCGGTCGACACAGACGTCACAAATGAGCGCATACCTTCGTCTCATTGACAACCGCAGCCATGATGTTCGGCGTGTACTCGAGAAGCGAGACCGTGTGGAAGATACCGCTGGAGCAGATGAGGTCAGTCAATCTGATTCGTCGGCAGGCTGCATGCTCTCCATGCGACGTACCGGGTACCTGCCGTCGCATCCGATGGCGCGGCCTGTACAAGGTCGGAGAATGTGCGCGTGCTGACGTCCTTCGAAAGGTGGGGAATCGCGAGGAAGTCGTCGAAGATACCGGCAGGGGGTGTCGGGTAGTCGTAGAACAGCAGCAGGGACACGCCGGGCCCTCCAAGCAGGAAGTTGTACGTAGGCAGGACCGCTGCTTTGGGGTCTGTGACGGTCTGCGCGAACTTGACTGTCGCGTTGTTGACGGCCTCAAGCTGGTCCGCCGTGATGGTGATCAGACCGCCCTACGAGAAGAAGGAAGGACAAGAATTAGAGTTTTGACTGCGCTGGAAAGGTGGAGATAACGTACCCAGACTTCCGTTTGAGGATAGGTCTTGAGCGTGAACTTGGTCACGATGCCCTAGAGTGGTTTGCATTCAGCGAACGAACATAACAAGGCACGGTATGATAGCACCCGACAATCACGAGTGTCTATTGTGGTGGGGTGCAGAGTTACAGTACTCACGAAGTTGTTGTATCCACCCTTAAGACCCCAGAATAGGTCGGGATACGAGCTCTCCGTGACGGTGGTGACGGTGCCATTGGGCAAGACCAGTTCGTAACCGCTCAGGTTGTCCACCGTCAAGCCGTACTGGTTCGTCTTCCACGAGTAACCTGTGCAACATGACGTGACGAATGAGATACTGCCCTTCTTTGGGAATCCATCGAGCGGCGCTCCGTGCGCTCCGTGTTCGCGGTACCGCAAGAACCACGAAGGCGCATGGTGAGCGGCCGAAATGAACTCACCTCCTCCCAGAGTGAACCCGGCAACACCAACACCCGTAACCCGGCCGCCGACAACATTGACGGCATAAGGCTCAAGTGCGGCGTAGACGTCGTCCCAGACGAGGCCAGCACCTACATCGGCCGTGTTGCTGCCAGCGTTATACGTGACGTCGCTAAACTTGTACATCGCGATGTGGACGCCCTCTGTGGACGAGAAGCCGGGGTTGGACGCATGGCCGCCTCCCTTCACCTGCACAGAAGGGCGTTCAGCATGCGGTTCGTTGTGAGTGCATCCACAGAAGTAGACGGAGATGGGTTGTCCGAGGTCGTCATGTCAATGGGACGGTTACGTACCGCGAACGGCGTGTTGGTCTTCCCCAGGATCTGGAGCTGTGAGCAGTGAAACGCAACGACGTCAGCATTCGGTGATATACTTAAATTCGACAGGCATGGCATGCTTACAATGGTGCCGACGTCTTCTGCTGTACCGGGCTCGACTGAGCATGCTGCCTGCTGAGTGCTGGATGATGCCCAGTGGCCGATGTCCTTCACGTACGCCGCGTTCAGGTCCAAGACTGTATACAGACGAGCAGTTCAGCAACACAGCAAAACAGACTGAACTTGAAGGGAAGTGGGCGCCATCGGGTAATCGGCGAGTCACAGTCGGTGAGTGCTTCTCGCAGCTGTTTGTAAGTAGAGCTCGCCTCATTGGCACAATGCAACCTCATGAAGCGAGGGTCTCATGAAACGCTCACGCGTACTGCGTCCATACGTACGCATCAAAAATAAATCATCTCCATCGCGATATAACCGACGAACGCCTGGCTGTCACCGTCGCAAGACGTTGCCGCGAACGAGAATGATGAAGAGATTTGGTTGCTCACCTGGAAAGTGGACCTCGGACGCAGACGAGACGGCGCTGCTAATTTGCTTGCAGACGGCCGTGAATTCGCTTCGAGGCTGCAAGCTCTCGAGACCGGGAGGCGGCGCGTACGCTGCGGCAAGGGCAGCAGAGGAAAGGAATGTGGCGGTCGCAAGGGATTGACGCATGGCGGATAGCGGTACGACGACCTGGGATTAGAGAAGGAACGTGCGGGACAAGCAGGAGCAGTATGCAGGCGTCGGACAGCGAGTGTGTCTGAGGGCCTCAAGCGCAAGGAGCACTCGAAAAACATATCACTGACGACATTGGACCTTTATATCTCCTAGCCGGCTCCTGCAGGGCCATCGTCCAACGGATCGGGGGTGCCTCGTTCGCGTTCCGTCACCGCCAATAACCTCCGAGGCCGTGCTCCGGCCAAGGGCCACCTACGCGCCGCGATCACCTTCTGGCGGAGATGTGATCGACAATATTAATGAAGCGATTCCAGTGACTGGTCCACGATGACTAGGAATTCGCCATACGCCAATCTGGCCGACGAACCGCCTCACCACAGAGGGCCAGGCTACGCATTGCAGCGAAGTAAGTTGAAGTAAGTCGCCTCAAGTCTCAATCTTGCGTCAGCTGACAAGGCCGTGGTTGGGATGTTAGGAACAGGATTGAGGACATAACGAGCGGCGATTCCAGTGATGGTGGTACGGAGCCCCACACTGACAGAGTAGTCAAGGAGGTCCTGGGTAAAGGTACTGATTTTCACACCGGGCACGGCGGCGGCGAGCAAGCATGTAAAAAGTAGTGGCGTGGGCCCGATCCATGCGGATGACGCGAGGGGCGCGGCACAACGCTTGATGATTGGCATGCAGCTGTATCGTTCGACTCAGCCAAAAGAATGATCACCGGGACAGAGCTGAGGGAAGAGATGCATCACCGTCGCCGAACCTGTTCGCATGCAGATTGCGTGGTCTGTACACGGTATTGCAGGCCGCGGTAGTTGGGCGGTGATTGCTGCCACATTCATCGCCATGTCCTCGGTTTCCACCTCCGCAAAGCCCACCTTGTTTTGTCGACGTCTTCGCATACGTGGGCTGTCGCTAGGCACGGAGAAATATGGCCCGTCCGTCATAAGTCTGACATCTCGCTCCCGGGGGAGCCGTGCTAGTGCAGTACGCTGACAAGTCAACATGGTGCGTACTTACTCACCCTCGAGCATTCGTAGTCCCGTCGCCCCCTCCTGCCTTCACGTTGTTTGTCAGAGAAGAGGCAAGCTTCTGAAATATGAGGGTAAGTAAGTGAGTGCTTCGTATGTAGACCAGTCGCAGTTCAGAGCTCCGTTGGACCTCACTGTTTGATTCTTCGCCTTCCAGGCTGACACTTAACCACACCTTCGTCCTGTATTAGTAGAGTACTACATGATGCGGTGTGATACTTCGCGGAATACATTATTTCGGAGCAGACGCAGGAACGAAAGAGCGCCGAAGAGCGCGGTTCTCGCGGGCGTCTGCGCGATCGCCAATCTAAGCCTATCACAGCAACTGCACAGTACCACTCGGCGTTTGCCGGGTGGCTGACTGTTTCCGGCACGGTGGTGCTCGCTGCCGACTATAGCGCAAGGTAAGAAGTCTCCGCCCCGTCCTCAACGCCCTCAAAATGCCCAGAAGTGCGTCCCTATGCCATACCTCTGCTAGTATGACCCCATGCTGAACGTATCGTCGCGGTTCTGTAGTCTACAAGCCCGGCAAAGTACGTCTTGCGGGAGGGAGAAGTTATGTCGGCACGCGGAACTGAGATATTCGACTAGGTCGCGATCGTCCTCCAGGGCCGCCAAGCGGGGAAGAAGGTGGTCGTCATCAAGCAGCTCGACGAGGGCACCAAGGAGCGGCCATACCCCCATGCCATTGTTGCTGGCATCGAGCGTTACCCTCTCAAGGTAACGAAGCGTATGGGTGCGAAGAAGGTTGCGAAGCGGAGCAAGATCAAGCCTTTCATCAAGGTGCGCAGCGATTTGTCGTCTTTGAAAGGCCATTTCCGTTGGAAAGCCGCGGTACTGACCGTGTGGCTTGGTGTACAGGTCGTCAACTACTCCCACCTCTTCCCCACGCGTTACGCAATTGAGCTCGAGGGCCTCAAGGGCGTTGTTTCCCAGGACACGTTCAAGGAGGTGTCGCAACGGGAGGACTCGAAGAAGCAGATCAAGAAGCTGTTGGAGGACAAGTACCAGGGTGGCAAGAACAAGTGGTTCTTCCAGCCTCTCCGGGTGCGTACCCTCTCATTCACTGTCATCCACTTCTTCGAACGATCCCTTCCCCATCCCCCGGACCCTCAAAGGACATGCACGTCCTATAATTCTTCTTGGGCTGCTGATTGACCGCGGAGAACGTCATACTGACTTGGCCCCCTTCGCAGTTCTGATCTGTTTTGGTCCTGCTTTCGACTTGTGCTCTGTGCAAAACCTCCTCTACATGTACTATCTCACATGTCCACGCATGACGCATGCCCCCACCACACGATTTTTTCAATTCTAGTATGCCATGGGTGACAACACCGGCTTGCTGCGTCTTGTGTGCTCTTTTCGACATGGTCCTTCGTGATGGGTAAGTTTCCTGCCGAATGTGCGTGCCAATCGGCGCCACCCAAAGGGTGGTTATTCACGCGCGAGTTGCCGACGATGGGGATGTGCTATGTTGTGTTCTCTCGACACTACCGGTACATAGCGTTGCGTGTTGTCTTGTTGCCATTCCACACGCTGCGCACACTTGTCTATTGAGCGCGATGCCGGACCTGAGCCGGGCAGGGCAGATTACATCCGACTCGCTCTAATATCGCATTCTGGACCTCCTTGGCGGTCTCTCAAGCTTATCATGTCAGCACATGTTCACAACGGTAGGAGGCACCGGCCAGTGATAAACATTAACGCCATACTACTACCTCCGCGAGTCGTTCACGAACAAGGCGGACTTGTACGTGTTCCTTCCGTGTTCCCCTATTCCTGATCACTTATGGACCGCATGTTCAGCCGGGCGGCGAACTGCGCTGCCAATGATGAGAAGAACGGGGTCGACTTCAAAGACCGACGCCCAGATGGCGTAGATCAGTGCGCAGGAAGCTCGCGAAAGCGAGCATTGTCCAGGACGTCGAGCGCTGTCGGCTTGCCTAAGGCAATGCCTTTGCAGTTTCAGCCGTCCTTGCCGACTGTCCTTGGTAGCGAGGGCGTCATCAAGTCGTACATCCTCCCGGACAACAAAACCGGCGTGGTGAGTGTCCTTTCGCGTAGCGCGCCAGGATCAGGTTGACGACAACTGACGCTATGCTCGTGGATGTTCGTGGGTTCTTTCGAGCCGGACGACTTTGATCAGTTCCAGACGGATGTGCAAGACACGTTCACGCAGTTTCAGGCAGCAGGCCTGACTCGGCTCATCGTCGATCTGACCAATAACGGCGGTATGTGTTATGAAGCGAGGACGTTTGCACATATGCTCATCCTGCTGCTAGGTGGTTTCGTCTGCCTTGGCCACAACTGCCCTTAGCGATCAGGTTCATTCGAGATCACACAAAATGTAATGAGTACGACACACGGCCTGGGGCCGCGAAAACCTACGAGGATAAAACCTCCGGTAGTAAGTAGCTTCTGTTGTATGCATGTGGGTTCGAGGATGGGACCTCGGGCTGCAAACATGGACGCAAGGAACGAGCCCAGCTATTTGTACACGGACCGGTCAGACCATACGCAACTTGCACGCAAACTCGACTACATACATACATCAATTTTCTCAACGACTAGACCAAGACGTACAGAACAATATCTTACATCAGTAGGACTTCGAGGACCCAATCAATTCAGCGGACGCTGCTCCACAATCCTCACTTCCCAGTGCCTCGTGTGGTCTGCGCTCCTGGGCTTACGACGACGGAAGGACACAACCCCACACGGTCACCTTGTCCTGTCCGAGAGCAAAGTCCTTCAGCTCCTTCGCATACGTCGCCACGTACCGAGACGCCAACGTCTTGGAGTCTGCGACGAAGACGACGTGCCAAACGCGCTGGTCCCGAACCTCTTGGTCGAACATTGCCCAGACTTTCTGAAGCCCTTGCTCAGGGCTGTTGTATTCATCGGCTATGTTGGCTTGGACCGCATAGATATTTCGGCGGTTCGCGAGGACGCCGTCGACGCCCGGGAAATTGGACGCCGACGGCAGCCAGTAGAAGGACGAAAACTCACTGCATCGTGCAAGCGCAGCAGCCGTGCCGGCGAGCAGCTGTTGGGACGGCACCATCTCCGACATTTGGTGCCGATTGAAGATGCTGAGGGGCGGAGAGTTGCTGGACAAGTGGACGTGTACGCTTTTCTCGAATTTCCAGGCCGCGGCTGGTCTCGTCAAAGAGTGTAAAGAGAGCGCCTGAAAAAGTTGCAAAGCTTTTTCATATGCAAGCGACTGGCGTACGGAGTTGAAAATCTCGGAGAGGTAGGTGGTAGGAATGTGGTAAATCGAGCGAACGGACCTAGCGACCCGGGAAGTACCCGGGACCAATGGACGATAAGGAACCACGAAGAGAATGGTTAACCCTACGCTCGGTGCCATGATTGTCACAGGATTTGCGTATGCGGCGGGGTGAGCGCAGATGACTTCCGCCGCGGTCTGGGCTGCCTGGATGTAGTTGTCTTCAGCGGCGAGGCGTGAATCAAAGGATCGGCTCAGAAGATCTAGGATCGTTCGAGTGCACGGACCCCACTGGCTGAAGTAACGATTCGTCTCAGCCACGTTAAGTCCAAGCTCCTTCCTGCATACATGCCGAGTAAGCATACACTGGCGGGAGGAAAACAGGATCCAACCGCGCACACAATATGTAGCCCCTATCTCAAGCGGGCGCGGTAAGTCTGTGACGATGATGCTAGCCGTGCGTTGTTTCGTCCATTCTTCCCACCTGTCAGGTCTCGGAGACGAGGCTTGGATGATACGTGCGGCTGATCTCCGGAAGGCACCACACGGTTTCTCGATGGAGTCGTTGGAATCCGAGAGAGCCCAGTGGTCACTCGCCAACTGTATTATGTCCTTCGCACCCCTTATTGTCGCACCCTCGTCGTTGAAGACGACCAAGTACTCGCCGAAGAGGTGAATCGCTGTAGGAAGTTTGTGCTCGAGACGGTGCAGCAGCAGCTGCAGGAGGAAGACTGTCTTGCCTGCGTATATGCACACATCAGCACATTCACGAACTCGTGAAAAGCAATCTACCAACCAATGCCCGGATGACCCATGACCACGATGGCCTTGTCCCTCCGCAGATAGCCCGTCTCAATCGTCTCCCGGAGCCAGACGTATTCAGGTCGCATTACGAGGACGTCCTGGACTATACCGCTGTCTCCAAGGCACGCCGCTACGACCTCGTGGATTCTGTGTAGGCAAGTGTATTGCCAGCTGGTTGAGTTGGGGCTGACGGCAACGTTGTCCGGATCCTCGTCAGTCTCGATTGACATCGGTACGTCCCCGTCGGACGAGAGTTCTTGTATGGAGACATTGCCTGATGACTGATGGGGCCAAGGCTTGCCCCAAGCTTTGTCCCATAGTTTCTTGGCGGGTGAGGGCTCTAAGGTCGGGGAATGAGGTGCCATACTGTAGAAAGTGGAAGTGATTCCGAGTTAGAGGAGCCCAAGTCAGAGGTGGATTGATCCGTGCTGTAAGTAACTTGTTACCAACTTGTCCAATCAGTGATACAAGATTACTTCTCGATAAGTAACCGGTAAACGCCGCCTATACCCGGAACAATGCTGCCGCCACTGGTTCTTGAGCCTCTCGCCCGACCACCATCTTCTCCACCTCTGCACCACTTGCTTGTTGCAAGAAACGACGATAATGCGCGTCAGGACACTGGAGATCCGCTGGCACGACTCGAAGCCCATCTCGACGTGCGACTTCCAACCCGCACCGTTCAAGAAGGCGCGTCCAGCGCAAGACAAGCAGTTCCCCGCGCAGGCGTACAGACTCGCGACCGGTGGCGAAGACAACCATGTTCGCGTGAGTGGCTCCCTTACATATCTACACGCGAGTGGCGGGTGGTTAAAGACGCGGGATTCGTGAAGCTGTGGATGGTGCACCCCAACATCTTGCCGCCCTCGCTGGTCGAGGGCTCGTCCGAGACCCCTGCACCCCGACCGCCACGCGTCGAGTACCTCGCGACTCTGAGCAGGCATTCCGCTGCTGTCAACGTGGTCCGCTTCAGTCCGAATGGTGAGTGGTTACGCAAGCTCGGAATGCGGGGCAAGGACTGACGCGCGTCGCAGGGGATTTGATCGCGTCTGCTGGAGACGGTGCGTACGCTGTGCGCACGCTACACTGTCACTCCTAACCAAGTGTGCCATAGATGGTATGATTATCGTGTGGGCGCCGACGACGAGCCCCCATGCCAGCAGCTACGGGAGTGACTTGACTCCTGAGGACATGCAGTACGAGAAGGAACACTGGAAGCCGCGAACCACCTTCCGGTACGCGTCCTGCTCGCGTCTCAGTCTTTCTGTCTGCTGATCTGATGCGCAGCTGTACGACTATGCAAGTGTACGACCTGGCTTGGAGTCCGACTGGGGAGTACATCATCGCGGGCAGCACCGACAATTGCGCGCGTATCTTCACTGCCAACGAAGGTACTAGAACATCTCTTGCCGCGTTTCTGGTGTATCGCTGACCATGATCGCAGGCAAGTGCGTGCACGAGATTGCGGAGCACAACCACTACGTTCAAGGTGTCGCATGGGATCCGCTGAACGAGTACATCGCCACGCAAAGCAGCGACCGCTCCATGCACATCTACAGTATATCCTACAAGTCGGGCAGCCTCGAGGTGCACGCAGTCGGTAAGAACACCCGCATGGGCCATCGCCACAGCCGGACGCCGAGCAGGCACAGCCGCCCACCAACATTCCGGCGCGAGTCCACTGCGAGCGAGACGGAGTCTGTGATCACGAGTGTCAGCGAGCGGTTGCACGACGAAGTCGGGTCGTCAAGCTCGAAAGACCAGGCCCCAGCGCTGTTGACCCCGACCGCTTCCGTCGCCAGCACGCCGTCCATGTCCATGTTCCCTCCCCCATACGAACGAACCACGTCGTCCAGGCGTTCGTCCTTCAGCGGGTCGAACGCCCCGAGTTCCCCAGCAAACTATTCCCGCTATGGACGTTCGCCGTCCCCGATGCCCGCCCTTCCCGCGATCAGGATGGCACCTTCAGCCACCTGGTCAAATGTCAAGCTCTACGGAGACGAGAGCTTCAGCAACTTCTTCCGACGGCTGACGTTCAGCCCGGACGGCGGCCTCCTCCTGACACCCGCTGGACAATTTGAGGATCCGTCTGTCGTCCCTGGCGCGAATACAAAATCCACCGAGCAGCCTGCGCGCGGGCGGAAGGGTAATCCCAACGCCAGCGATTCGAAGGACAGCTCGTCGTCAGTGTACATCTATTCGCGCGCCAACTTCGCTCGGCAACCCATCGCGCGCCTTCCGGGCCACAAGAAGGCTAGCGTAGCAGTGCGGTTCTCGCCAATCCTCTACGACTTGCGACAGAATGTATGGTCCTCGGAGACGCCTACAGACCCGAAGACGATTCCTCTAGACAAGGACACCGAGATTTCTGTGGATGTTGATATTGGTGTTCCGCCGGGCACTTTGCAGACACCTCACGCCACCCCCGTGAAACAATTTTCGTCTACTTCGTCAATCGGGATCGCAGCCCCCTCGCCGCGCATCGCCATTCCTTCTGGACCATCGGCCGCCGCGTTGCCATCCCCAGCCTTGTCCGCGACAGACTCACTGCGTCCACCGACACCTGCTACGTCGACGCCGGGAACACCCGCACCCGCTTCGATGCCCATGGCTACTGCGTCCATCTTCGCGCTTCCGTACCGCATGTTGTACGCGGTGGCGACGATGGACACGATCATGATATACGACACACAGCAGGCCGGCCCAGTGTGTCTCTTGACGAAGCTGCACTACGACGAGTTCACAGACTTGTCCTGGTGAGTTCTCCACATGAATCTCGTTGCTGCGTAGTCGCTCACATCGCCATCTCACAGGTCACCCGACGGCCAGTGCCTCGTGCTCTCTTCCAGAGATGGTTACTGCACACTCGTCGTCTTCGATGAGATCCTTCCCGCCTACCACACGCAGCAGCAGACCCTGCAGTTCCAGTCTATCGCCCACCATCATGCCCTGCCGCTCACTAACTCGACCGTGGCAACCCCCATGGCAACCCCCTCCACGCATGCAGTCGGGCTCCCCGCCATCTCCCCTCTCACGACCGTTCCGCCTCCACTGATCCCGGCGAAGCGGAGCGCCGACCCACCGCTCACTCCCGCGGCCAGCGTCGACGAGAACGTGCTGGGCGTGCGCACTGCCAGCGAAGCCCTCGAAAGCAGCTCGTCGGGAGACATATCATCTGCAGCGACGCAGTCGCAGCCCCGGGACGAGGCGCAAGAGCCTCCCAAGAAGAAGCGGAGAGCGGCGTTGATGCGGGTGGGTGACCTCGGGTCATGATGCGCTCCGTGCGCTCCGTCCCGCATTGCTGCTGAACTGCACGGTTCTCCTCACCCCACTTCTTGCTGTCCTCGATATATCGCTCTCGCTTTGGTTTGTCCTCATTTATCCATACTATCATCTCCCCGAACGGTGTGCCATAACGTACACGTACACACGTAGCCATCTGTATCTCTCGTCCTTGTCCTCATTGTCTTGCCATTGTCTCTGTCTCCTGTGTCTCACCCCCCGTGCCCCCGTATATCGCATCTCACGTCTCATGCTTCGCGGTCGCATATTGTACAATGTTCTTGCCGTCCCCCTCCGGGCTAATATCCAATAGCCGCTCCCGTGCCTTTGCCCGTCTATCCTCGGGCCCGTCCTCGAGCGACTCCCTTTCCATGTCTGCAGTCTCGCACTGATCTCGCAGCACAGACCGTCGTCCCATTAAATCCCTCACGCGATGATGTCTCATGTCTCATGTCTCACGTCTCACGTCTCATGTCTCACCTCTCACGTCTCACGTCTCATGTCCCCCTACTCTCGTACGCGAATGTATCCGCAGGATGCATTCCCGGAATGAAATTACACGATCTCCGTTACTGTTGCCTGCGTGAGCTGTGCGAGTGTGCCCTGGCGAAGTCAGTACTAAGCTGCAGCCTCAAGGGCAGATGTCATCGGACTGCGCGATAGATCATAGAGTGTGCATGTGAGGGACTATGCAAGCGCAAAATCCGATAGGATAGACATGTCTCGAGTCGGGAGAGGACGGAGCAGCATAGCCACAGCGGGCCCGGGTAACACCGCCTAGGAGCCGCCTGATTAACCGCAATTGCAGCCGATGGTCCCTCTAGGTTCGACCCCATCCACGCCCTATCGCTGCCTCTAGTCACTGTGAGTATGCGCGCACCAGTGGGCCGAATCAATCGTTGACATTGGCACACCCGCAGTTGAAAGTCCGGCCCCTTCGAGCCTCAAGCCCAGCGATGCCGAACCTGCTCTCGTCTTTTCAAGCACTCATCACCCGCTATCTGCGACCGATGGACCACTCCCGCTTCCTGCCCAGCCTTCTCGACAAGCAGGACGGACAGTCCTGTCCCTTTCAAGACTTCCATTCCCAATACCTGAGATGCCTTGGGGACTATTTCCATTCGGTCCAGAACACAGCTGGTTCCGAGCGTCCACTTCTGGCGCGGTGCCGTATCTCTCGTGTCGAACTCATGAAAAAACCCTCTCTCGCCCAGCATGAGTACATCCTGATGTACATCACCATCGACGGGGCACCGTGGGCGGACCAGCCGAGCCGCGTTGGCAAGCTTGTCTGCGAACGAGCTGGGGCCGTCCCCGAGGACTCCTCCTCCTCCTCCTCCTCCTCCTCCTCGGACACCACCCGGCAGAAGCTCCCGGAGTCTATCAGGCTCTCTGGTGCACCGGGCCCGCGGGCTCTGGATCAATACGTGGTTTATGGTCCTGACTCCAACGTCGGACACCTCGACGACGTCGCATACAGGCAGGAGATGTCACCCACCTCCTCTCTACCGCTCACCTTCCTCTTCGCCATCGTCGACGTGATCCACGAGGACAGCCAGTACTATCTTGTCCTCACCAGACAATGTTACTACTTCGCTCTGCTGCTGTACCGGGCGCTGATCCAGCAACGCGCCGCTGAACTCAAGGCCTTGACTATGCGCGACCCGAACCTCATCGTCAATGAAGGCGACCATACCACCACGCACTCGCTCCTAGCTGGAACATTCCAGGTCCACTTCAAGCTCGTCGGCGGAGACGACATCGAAAAACACAACGCTCGGTTGGATGCGTCCTTCACCCAGGCCTTCGCGGCCTGGCAGGCGAAGGCCCAGGGTAGAGAAGACATCTGGAGCGTGGGGAAGGACAAGGATGAGGCGTTGGCCGCCAAGGATGAGGCATTGGCCGCCAAGGATGAGGCATTGGCCGCCAAGGATGAGGTGTTGGCCGCCAAGGATGAGGTGTTGGCCGCCAAGGATGAGGTGTTGGCCGCCAAGGATGAGGAGATTTTGAGGCTGCGGGCGACGGTCGCCGCTACGCAGATGGCTGGCTCCAACGCTGTGTCAACAGCTGAGTCGTAGACTGCAACGTCTGGTATGTACTCCTCCATTGTGCTGTACTCGCCATCGTCGATGACCCCTGCCCACAGCTCCCCAAACCACCGTTATCATCGGTGCATGCCAGGAA